>CM059187.1:95698638-95998863 GCA_030323885.1 Branchipolynoe longqiensis
TCTTCATTTGGTCTTCCTGATTCCACTGCTGCTTTCCGTATCCTAGTAATGTCACGTGCCAGGTGGGGTAGTTGCAAGTATACCTTTCTAGGTAATTGCTTTGACTCAGTCTGAGGTATGCAGTATGAATCGCACGACATGCTAAATTGGAAGTGGACACAGAACCTATTTTGTCATTCTGTCTAGGCATTTTAAAGCTGCATAGTCCAATGAAAATATCAAATTTTCAAAACCAAAACAATGATCTAAATGTGATTCTACATATTGAACTTAGATGCTGATGCACTTATTAAACATTTGTCACCACACAGAAGGGAATGCCGAGGCAATTGAATAGAACCTTTTACTGCAGAAGCCTCTGGGGTAAGAGTTTTGGCGTGCTTGCCAAAATTAATTGTTCTTGGTTCCACTTACAAAATCTAAAAAGTTAGCCACTTAAAATGAAAGTTACTTCAAGCTAAAGTAAGGTACATAATAATGATCAACCTAATGTATTTATCGCAGAAAATTTCTGAAACTCAAAACCATTGGACTATGCAACTTTAAGGCCCAATAAAAAAAGAAAATTGGTGATTGCCCTTTTGATGACACAAATCAGAATCGAGTGGGCAGTTTTTATTTGTATTCTTTATTTTTGGGCATGAGTTTTATGACATAGTCGTAATACGCAATCAGATGCGATGGCCGAATGAGTTGAGCGACCACCTCCCATTGTCGTAGGTTGTGGGATTCGAATGCCTGGATTCGAACCATGGTCGAGTCAAACCTATGACGTAAAAATTGATACAAAAGTGTAACTGCTGCCAGCCCGACATATTTTTAACAGCTAAAAACAAAAATCAGGGGCGGGCGATTTTTCAGGCATGGGCGGGGACGATCACTAATTTATTTTATATTTTGGCCTAAGAAGAGTAGCCCACCATTAAACTGTATGAACTATATTCGCCGCCATCTTTCCAGCTAATGAGCTCTACATATAACCTACATGTCACCTCAGTTCACGATAGTATTCCCTACTCTGCCTGCTCTACGCCGGCCAGCCCCACCAGGTGTCGACACCCGTGCCACCCGGTAACCAGACACATCCTGGAACCTGACGCAGGCACCGGAAGTCATCGTTGCGGGACCAGTCAGCGCCGAACATGCGCACCTTGCGGAAATGTGGTACGGAAGCAGCGGAAGCGGAACCGGCCCGGGATCAAGGTGCACCCCCACTTCTCACACACACAGACGCGCTAAGTATGCAACATGCGGTGTGTATACACATACACTATATTCAGTCTCGTCTCCGGTTCAAGGATACCATCCAGAGAAACCTGAAGCTGAGCGACATTAAGACTGACTCATGGACATCACTCTCACAGCAGAGAGCTAAATGAAGTGCGGCAGTCAAGTTATGAAAGCAGTCCTTGTCGCATCGTGAGCAACAGCATGATGATGATGATGATATTCAGAGACTATGTATATATAGATCTACGTTCTCTGCTATATTCTGGACTTGTGCGTGGTCCCGTTTAAATATAGTGCCGCCATCTGGTGGAATTCATCTGTACTGTTCTGTGGAAACCATGTCAGTGGCACTATCTAATGTCAGTTTGTTTTTTGTTGTTTTACATCCTAGCAACATCTAAGGTCATATCAGGACGGGTACCGACTTGTGACAGTGCGCACTAATGGCAACTTTATAGTGCTGCCCCACTGGGAAATCAGGCCGCCGGCACCATGACCCGATGTCCCACTCAGTCACATTATCCTGACACTGAGCTAACCAGTCCTTGCCCTATCCTATTAATGCTGAGCGCCAGCTGGAAGCAACAAGTACCAATTTGAAAGTCATTGGTTTGACTCGACCGGGAACCGAACTCCCGACCTTCCACACGCGAGGCCCACGCTCTACCGATTAGGCCACTGCGCCCGGTCTCTAATGTCAGAGTTAAAAACGCTTGTGGTTACGTGAATCTAAATGGATGCCAGTCTAGTCGAAGTTACAATAGTTAGTAAAAAACCATCAACAGATCAAAATGAATATGAAATGTGTACGGTAGTGCGAGTATGAGTTGGCAGTAACAAGACAAAAGGCTTCCGAGCGAATGGTGTGTCCCATCCTACACAGGTGGGGGGGGGGGGGGTAAGTGCCGTGCCTGCTGGTACCCGCCTCCTCACTCCAGATGAAGGGGCGGAGGGTGGTGGGAAGGACCACTATAGAGCTTACTAAACGCGATAAAGGGTTTATCACTATCCATATATGTGTGATGTATAAAGAATTATGCAGGTATAAAAATACATTCCGGAATTATCATCATTATTGTTATACTCCGTAAGATCCAACACTGTACCAGTGGCGCCACTTGCTGCCTCCTCGCCTCCACCGGATGTAGACCAGTGTCAGTCGCACCAGAGGATATATAACTCTATATGGACACATAGCTGAAAGCAAATAATGCAAAGAATAACACAATCCCAATTTTCATACAACACAACTTTCTTATCATCATAACAGAAATGGTGTAAATAGCTGTAAGCGCAGATGGCTGGAAGATGAGCGCTTCCATACTGACAAATGATGTATTCTTATGAATAAAACATTCGCCTCCCCACCCCTATCCACACAAAAATAGAAGAGGTTAAAATCGGGCCAATGTGTTTGATAGTAAACACTCGAAGGTGGCGCCATTGTGGCTGAAGAGTGAACTAGACCCTGATGTGGTGTATAATAATGAGATTATTAGGAGGCGAAGAAGTGGTGGCGGTAGTGTCCTTGTTCATATTACCATAATGGGTTATAGAGCACGTACCGAGAGAAGGCGGTGATTTCCCAGTAGCAGGTGGCGCCATGTGAGAGAAGAGCGAACTAAGTCAGGGTCCCATTATAATGCAATCAGTAAATATCGGGTCGATGTGAGGTCAATGGTATATATTTACACACGCAGGTGGCGCCACCACGGGGGAGAAGGGGAACTAGACCCATGGATATAGATATATAGCTAGTAGATATTATAGGGTAGCTGGAATAACAGATTAGAACTAAAGTGGCATTGTTCTTGTTTATAATCCCATTATAGAGCATACACATTCATATATAATATATATATGTGATGCGCAACAAATTATATGAGTATACATTATAGGGGAACAATGTATTAATATTATCATTCCTCCTTACTGTGCATTAGTGGATTGCCCCCCCCCCCCCTCTCCAGTGGAGTGAATGCCTGTGGGTCACCCCTCCTGCACCTCATATATATCATATATTATATAATAGATATAGACTATATTATATGTGCTCTATAATCTATTATGGGCATATAATCAAGGACACTATCTATCTTCAGTTCCCTATGTAATTGCATATTCACTGTATCCTATCTAACTGACCAATACAGTATTGGCCACACTGGCGCCACCTGTGAGAGGCTCTAAGCACTGTATGCCAGCCGTGTCTGGCCGTTATCGCCTATACACCCATCGGGTCAGTCAAATGTTAACTTCTGTGTATATATAATATATATATTATATATATTATAAATATATATACTTTATTATATATATTACATATATTATTATATTTACTATATACAATACATACGTTATATATTATATAAAGTGCTTGATATAACTGAGGGGATAACATATCTTAATTAATATTCCCATAAATTTCTTATATATAAAAATCTATTACACTTCTTCATCTGTCCATGACCTTAAAGTCTGCGCATCTGACTGGGGCATGCATGCACACACTAGCATGCCCACATGTGGGTAACCAACCCTGACCCCTCCCCATCCCTCCACTACACCCACCCACATAAGATGGCATACACCACAACAGCGATGAGATGAGAGTCGCCTTCAACAGCATCAACAACAAAGCGAAAATCTAACTTCCGATTAAATTTGTCAAAACTAACACAACACAACAGCACAATCAGAAATCCTCCAAAAATCGCGGATAACAAATGTCATCAGTAACACCCACCCACCCACCCTCCCTCCCCCGGACGCGGTGGCCGAATCAGTATAGCGCAGGCCTCCCCTGCGGAAGGTCCGTAATTCAATTCCCGATTGGAGTCAAACCAATGACTTACAAAATTGATACTTGTCACTTCCTAGCCAGGTGCTCGGCATTATTAGGAGAGGGCAAGGACTGGTTGGCTCTGTGTCCAGATAATGTGACTGAGCCATGTCATATCAGGTGTTGGTACTGGCAGCCTGGTCTCCAAGTGGGACAGCACTATACAGTCACCATGAGTGTGCACTGTCACAAGTTAGTACCCATCCTGATATGATGAGAGGACGTAAAACACCAATGCCCAACACAGCGATGAGAGTCGCCTTCAAGAGCATCAACAACGAGGCAAAGATGGGAATTCCGGTAAGTGTGTCAAAGCAAAGTATATGAAGGGGAGAAAAACATAACCAAGCACAACAACAACAAAATCAGAAATAAAGCCGCCGAAAATAAGAAAAAAAAAAAAAAAATGTAATCCCTGAACTCTCCAACACCAACCCAGCCACCCTCCCTCCCATTCTCTAAGAGGGCAGGGCTTCCTCGGCAGATCGCGGACGTCTACACCACTACTCACGGGCACTTAGTTACAAGTGACAAGAGCAGTGCCAGTGAGCTGCTTCCAGGGACTAGTTCGTCCGGTGCCTCTTCACTCTGATGCCCCCCGTACCCACCACCCCCAAACCCTCCACATTGTAATGTCCATTTCAATTTTCATTCCGCAATGCCGTCTGAAACAGGAACGGCTCGCCGTCCGACACCGGACCTGGGAGTCATTTAAGAGCCCCCGTCCAGTCATACGAGTCGGCGTAGTCCCCGGCCCCGGCCCCGGCCCCGGCCCCCTCACTGCCCGGCAGCCCCCCATCCACACACACTCACCCCCCCCCCCCCCCCCCCCCCCCCCCATGGTCCCACACCCGTGATAAAGGCTGGACGAGTGATCCATGTTATTCTGACCCAATATGTGCGCCGATATGGCTGCGTGTGTCTCAGGGGGGAGAGGGGTCATGGAATGTTATTATTTCCCCCTCCACTCTCCCTTCTCTCCCTCTTTCTCTATCTCTCCATCAAAACAGCTCTCTTCCTTGTTTATCTGCACCTCTAGAAATAGACTAATTCTGCGGCAATCCCCGCACCTCCCTGGTCAGTTGGCGAGTACTATTGACATATAGTATACCCACTAGGCTTTATTAGTACCATCCAGTGGGTGTGCACTACATATCCAGCTGGTTTACAGGACATACCCTTACACACTACTCATTGCCAGCTAGTCTTACCAAGGAGGCATTACGAGGACCAGCTGGTTTACAGGACATACCCTTACACCCTAGTCATTTCCAGCTAGTCTTACCAACTAGGCATTAAAGAGACCAACTGGTTTCCAGGAGATACCCTTACACACTACTCATTGCCAGCTAGTCTTATCAAGTAGGCATTACAAAGACCAGCTGGTTTACATGGCATACCCTTACACACTAGTCATTTCCAGCCAGTCTTACCAAGTAGGCATTACGAGGACCAGCTGGTTTACAGGACATACCCTTACACACTACTCATTGCCAGCTAGTCTTACCAACTAGGCATTACAAATACCCGCTGGTTTATAGGACATACCCTTACACACTACTCATTGCCAGCTAGTCTTACCAACTAGGCATTACAAAGACCAGCTGGTTTACATGGCATACCCTTACAGACTACTCATTGCCAGCTAGTCTTACCAACTAGGCATTACACAGACCAGCTGGTTTACAGGACATACCCTTACACACTAGTCATTTCCAGCCAGTCTTACCAACTAGGCATTACGAGGACCAGCCTGTGGGTGTGCATTAAGCGGCTGTCACACATCACCGGATTGAGCAACAAACAGAATTTTCTAGTCTGGTGGTGTTCGGGCTTGATAAGTATCAACATGTATTAAAATGTTGCGATATCGGGTCAAAGGCCGCTGGACGAACAGACATGAAATGGACATATGGACGATAAGCAGACTAAACAAACTCAAACTGGACAAAAACCCTAGACAGCAATCCGGTGGCATCCGTTCCAAGTTTTGTGCATGTTCAACACTTGTAACGGATCGGGCCGGATATCAACGGATATGCAAAGGATGTGCAATGGACACAAACCAGACTTTGCCGGATATCAACAGACTTTGTTTGGTTTCTTTCCATTTCCCCAATCCGTTGATGTGTGACAGCCTCTTTACAGATCCCTTACCCACCAGGTGGTCCCAACAAGTCTTACCCACTAGGCATTACTTGAACCAGCCAGCTGGTTTACAGGACCTACCCTTAGACACTAATCATTTCCAGCCAGTCTTACCAACTAGGTATTACTTGAACCAGCCAGTTGGTGCACAGGACATATATCCTTACACACCAGTCATTACTAGGACCAGCCGGTTGGTGCATAGGATATATCCTGACACACTAGTCATTACCAGCCAATCTTACCAACTAGGCATGAAGCTAAGATTACATATATGCGGTATGTGGCATGTGGCATGTGGCATGCGATTCACATTCGCACCGACCGGTCCATTGAGCGATCCAATTTGCCGCATTCACATTCAGTTGGTTGTTGGAGTTGTATGTCCTGGCAACATCTAAGGTCATATCAGGATAGGTACCGACTTATGACAGTGCACTCACGGTGACTTTATAATACTGCCCCACTGGGAGACGAGGCCACCAGCACCATATCCCAATAAGTCACATTATCCAGACACTGATCGCCCAACCAGTCCTTGCCATATCCGAATAATGCCAAGCGCCTGACTACGAAGCAAGAAGTATCAATATCTAAGTCATTGATTTGAGTCGACCAGTTGTTCGAATGGCACGATCTACCAAAATGGGAGACGGAAGCTCAACTCATTTGGCCATCCCCTCCGGCGTCGGGGCGGGGCGTAGGGGTAGGCGGTAGGGGGGTGGGTGGGAGGGTGAGATCATAGGAGGCGCCCTTGGGGAAGCTGTTTATTGGACCGTCGTGTCGGGCGGGGTGGCGTGATGGAGACTGTAGCAGCAGGGCGCACACCACCGACAGTAACCAGCAATACGTGGCCAGTAGCAAAGACCCTATAATACTAAGACGGCTCACTCCCTATCTCTCCCATGGTAATGTAAATTTCGCAGTGCCACCTTGTGGTGGGTTTGATCAGCCTGGCTGCTGGTTGGTGTTTCACATGTAAACACATACAATTATATTATACATGAGATAGGTAAGTATGAATACACATCAATATGAACCACCGACAGTAACCAGCAATACGTGGCCAGTAGCAAAGACCCTATAATACTAAGACGGCTCACTCCCTATCTCTCCCATGGTAATGTAAATTTCGCAGTGCCACCTTGTGGTGGGTTTGATCAGCCCGGCTGCTGGTTGGTGTTTCACATGTAAACACATACAATTATATTATACATGAGATAGGTAAGTATGAATACACATCAATATGAAATTGCTATGAACAAATACACATCATCATCAGCAGCATCATCATCATTGCCATCATCACACATCTTTCACATTCATATATACATTTATACATATAATATAGCAACTGTTTAATGAAGAGAACAGCCAGCGCACCAAGTGGTGGGTTTGATCATTTTGATTACACAGTACAGGCCGAGTGAGCCATCTTAGCGTTATAGGGTATTTGCCAGTAGTTTGTCGGCAGCGCGACCCGCGGCCTGTTAAAGGTTCCCAAGGTTCCCTGCCCCGATGGCCGCTCGGAATAACACCTCGCCGGCAGTGGGCTTTGTGAGCAGCTCGATATCTCGGTGAACCGCTCACGTTCTATGTCATGGGTCGGTTCAAATGACATTGACTGAGCAACTCATGAGATAAAAATACCAGTCTGACCATCATAACCTACTATTCAATATTCTGGAGTAACTTTGATGAAACATGGCTAGTTTTAGAGCAATTTGAACTGAAAGAACCCAGAATAATTTCGGCAAGCTTTCCAAACCTGTGGCTATGACCCAGATTGCCATCTCGCTTTGATCAGGTGGTGTGGGCTGACCTACTAATGTCTAAGTAGTCTGGTCTCCTACTATTTTCTACTGGCCAAGTCAGGTTCATCCAGCTGCTCCTCTCCAGCCCCCACCCTCCACACACACTGTGCCCAGTGATTGTGAGTGTGTGTGTGGGTCAGTTAACTGCATGGGGAGCATATCTGATTGGCTCACTCCCTGTGGGGAGAAGGGGAAGGGGAGGGAGGGGGAAGTAATTGACCCAGCTGTGGGTAGTCGGGTGGGGTGCAATCCAACTTCCATAATATGTTATAGAACATGAGTAAAGTAATATATGGTACGAGGAATGGGAATGAGGCCAATACTACTCCGGTAACTAGATTGACCTCATTGGTTAATGGCTTCCCTGTCTGATGGCTTTCTCAAACTCAAAGTAGGTGTTCACAGGGATGAGGTCGTAAATTCACTGATTATTCGGCATATGCTGTACCAAATCACTAGGCAATGCACCAATATCTAAGGTGGATATATAGACTCAAACATAGATAAGTGATTTGGTTTTGAAAAATATATATTCCATCAGACCATGCAACTTTAAATGAGTAGCTCGAAAGGCTTAAAGTTGCATAGTCCGATGATTTTGAATTGCAGTTATTTTCTGAGATGAATATAATTGGTTAATCATTCCTGTGTGGGGCCGGCTTACAAACCCCTACACAACAATAGCCCTACTTGCAGGCACATGCAAGTGCTAGCCATACAGCATTCCACAGTTCTTCATACAGATAACCTACTCCAGTTCCAATCCTATAATAATTATATAAAACTCCATTTTAAATTTCATGTACAATTTATTTTAAATGGCTAACTTTTTAGATATTTGAAGTGCAAACATCTCAATTTAATTTTGGCAAGCACAACACAACTCTGACACCATAGGCTTCTGCAGTAAGACATTATATGAAATTGTCTCAGTGTCCCATTCTATGTTGTGACAAATGCTTAATAAGTGTGCTAGTATCTAAGTTAGATACATAGAAACAAATTGAGATAATTGCTTTGGTTTTGAAAATTTGATGTTTTCAGCGGATTATGCAGCTTTAAGTGGTCATTTCATCTACTCTGACTGAGCAGTCCGCAGTCAGACTGATCAGTTCATATGAGATGGATGGGCAGTTTATGAAGCCTGAGCAAGCAGCTGAAAGCCTGAGTGAGTAATTGAGAGCCTAACGAGCAGTTCGTTTATATGCCACCAGTGAGCAATTCATGAGGCCTGAATGAGCAGCTCATATCCTAAGGACCAGTTTGTATTGCATGGGTAAGCAATTCACATCCTAGTGGGTAGTTAGTATATCATGAGTGAGCAATTCACATCCTAGTGAGTAGTTTGTATGGAATAGGTGAGCAATTTACATCCTAGTGAGTAGTCAGTATGGCATGATTGAGCAATTCACATCCTAGTGAGTAGTTTGTATTGCATGAGTGAGCAATTCACATCCTAGTGAGTAGTTAGTATCTCATGAGTGAGCAATTCACAGCAGTTTGTATGGCATATGTGAGTCATATGGCATGGGTGAGAAATTCACATCCTAGTGAGCAGTTCATATGGCAGGGGTGAGCAATTCACATCCTAGTGAGCAATTATTATGGCATGGGTGAGCAATTCACATCCTAGTGAGCAGTTTAAATGGCATATGTCAGAAATTCACATCATACTGAACAGTTCGTATGGCATGGGTGAGCAATTCACATCCTAGTGAGCAATTCATTTGGCTTGAGTGAGCAATTCACATCCTAGTGAGCAATTCATTTGGCATGAGTGAGCAATTCACATCCTAGTGAGCAATTCCTTTGGCATTGGTGAACAATTCATATCGTAGTGAGCAGTTCGTATGGCATTGGTGAGTAATTCACATCCGAGTGAGCAATTCATATGGCATGAGTGAGCAATACACAACCTGAGTGGCGTTCATGTGGTTTGAGCAAGTAATCCACCAGGTCTGAATACACCATGTGCTATGGGTGAGCAGCTCATAAATTAGAGAGCATGAAACAGATGGGATGGCCGAATGAGTTGAGCGTCCATCTCCCGTTTTGGCAGATCGTGGAATTCGAACCAAGCAAACATGGTCGAGTCAAAGAGATGACTTAAAAATTGATACCTCTCGTTTTGTAACCTGGTGCTCGGCATTATTAGGATAGGCCAATGATTTGTTATGCTCTACCTTATTGCACATATAAACTGGTCTGGTGCATGTGTGTAGGAGAGGTGTGCATGCTTTTTGTATGGAAGTGGCCTGGTCCATGTGTGTATGGTTTCTGTACATAAGTTGCCCGGTAGTTATATGTGTATTAGAGGTGTGAAAGGCTTCTGTACAGAAGTCGTCTGTTGCCTGTGTGTAGTAGAGGTGTGAATGGTTTCTGTACATAAGTGGTATGCTGTCTCTGTGTGTAGGAGATGTCTGAATGGTTGGCCTGGAGTCTGTGTGTAGGAGAGGTGCAACTGCTTTCTTTATGTACGTGGTCTGGTGCCAGTGTGGAGGAGACGTGTGAGTGGATTGGCCTGGTCCCTGTCTGTATGAGAGGTGTGAATGGTTTGACATGGTGCACGTGTGTAGGAGAGGTGTGAATGGTTTGGCCTGGTGCCTGTGTGTAGGAGAGGTGTGAGTGGTTTGGTCTGGTACCTGTCTGTAAGAGAGGTCTGAATGGTTTGACATGGTGCACGTATGTAGGAGAGGTGTGAATGGTTTGGCCTGGTGCCTGAGTATAGGAGAGGTGTGAATGGTTTGGCCTGGTGCCTGTGTGTAAGAGAGGCGTGAATGGTTTGACCTGGTGCCTGTGTGTAGGAGAGGTGTGAATGGTTTAGTCTAGTGCCTGTCTATATCCGAGGTGTGAATGCTTTGTCCTGGTGCCTGTGTGCATGTACGAGCAGCTTTGCGACGGCATGGCTGATTGTGGGGTCATGCCTGAGTGACCCGTGTAATGATGCGAATAATGGCCTCCCTGAGCCTTCAGCCTGCCCGCTAAGCAATATTATATCAGAATCAGTCTCTGCTGCCTGCCCAGCTTACAGACACGACACAGGGATCCCTCCTCGTCTGTAAGAGTTTCACCCACCCTCACTCCTACACACCCACACCCATCCACTGGGTAAGTACCCTTGCCCCACCGTGTGCTCAGTTAGCGTCATGTGTGTGTGAACAGCTCTGGTGGAGAGATATCCCGTCGCCGGCTGAGGGTGGTGCCACCTCCTCCTCCTCTCACCCCCAGCTATTCCACACACACCAGACCAGCCCCCCTCCCCTCCCTCACCGAGTCCCCTCCCTAGACACACAGTGGTGACTGGTGGATGTGGTGTGGCTCTGACTACGATGTTGCCTTTTAATCCGGCCAGCATTTGACATGTAGTCTTTTGGCGGCCGTTCTGAGGGAAGGCTTACTAATAAGTCATAAATCTGAAGTCCTCCCATATATATATATATATATATATATATATATATATAAATATATATATATATATATAGTGAGTATATCCATTGCACAAAAGGGACCATTGCACAAAAGGATATTGATAAAGCTGATACGTTGAACACCAGATTCGCAAGTGTCTTCACACAAGAAGACTTGTCATATATACCAATGTTTGAGGACCGACTCTTTCGTGCTCCCCTGACCAACATAAATATTGCCCCATCCGATCTGAAGAAAAAATTATACAATCTTAATGCATCTAAGGCAGCAGGTCCTGACGGAATATACCCAGGCATATTGAAGGAGCTACACGACGAGCTTGTTGAACCACTTAGACATATTTTCCAAAAATCACTAAACCTAAGAAAACTTCCTCACCCATGGAAGGATGGACACGTGGCTCCCATCTTCAAAAAGGGTAACAGAAGTGATCCAGGAAACTATAGGCCAATCAGTCTAACATCTGTAGTGTGTAGGTTGCTGGAATCAATAATAAGAGATTATATCATGGCTCATCTTGTCGAAAACAACCTCCTATCAACACAGCAGCATGGCTTTGTGCAAGGAAGATCTTGTATGACCCAACTACTGGCATGTATGGATGAGTGGACCCGCATTATTGATGACTTTGGAGATCTGGATGCTATTTATCTAGATTTCCAAAAAGCATTCGACACTGTTCCACACCAGCGACTGCTAAAAAAACTGCATGGCTATGGCATAAGAGGAGATGTCCTACACTGGATAAAGGATTTTCTGAGCAACAGAAGACAGCGAGTCATTGTAAATGGCAAACCATCAGGATGGTGCTCGGTGAAAAGCGGAATACCTCAGGGCAGCGTGCTTGGACCAGTCTTATTTGTGATATATATCAATGACTTACCAGAGGTTGTACATTCTATGGTCCAAATGTTTGCTGACGATACCAACGTATTCCGCCGTATGGAGAAAGGTAGTGACTCACGGGACTTGCAGAAGGACCTCAACAACATGCAGAAGTGGTCAAGTGATTGGCAGCTGATGTTTAATGCTTCAAAATGCAAAGTGATGCATTTAGGGGGAAAAACAGCAAGCACATCTATGTAATGAACGATGGTGTGAATAATGTTCCGCTCTCAGAAACAATGATAGAAAAGGATGTGGGTGTCAAGGTAGACAACAAACTGACATTCAGCGACCACATCCAGGAAGCCGCCAACAGAGCTAATGGAGTACTGGCTATCATTCGAACATCGTACACATACCTAGACGAGGATGTTGTGCGCAGACTGTACACATCCCTTGCACGTCCACTTTTGGAATATGGAAATGTTGTGTGGTCACCACTCTACAGGAAGGATGCTGAGTCGGATCCAAAGAAGGGCAACGAAGCTTGTACATGGATTCGATGTAAAACCCTATGAACAACGTATGCGTCATTTGAAGATCCCAAGCATGTACTACAGACGGGCCCGGGGGGATATGATTGAAGTATTCAAATATCTCCATGGTATCTACAAGACAGGCAGCCCCCTTATCAGAGACTCCAACACCAGGACCAGAGGGCACTCCCTGAAGCTGAGGAAGCGGTACTCCAGACTGGACCTGCGACACAACTTTTTCGGCTTTAGGGTGGTTGACCTGTGGAATGACCTGCCGGAGAGTGTCATAGCAGCAGAGTCGGTGTACTATTTCAACTCCCGACTGGATGCATACTGGTCAAGCATTATATATATCTTGGAGCCAGTGACAGTTGCTACGATCGACCACATCTGAAGAACTGTCTCCATTTCTATTAATTAAGAGCGGCTAACAGGTCCAAGGCCTATTATAGCTGTATCCTATTGATTGATTGATTGATATATGTGTATAAATCTTCGGCTCGAGGTATTCTTATTATTATGTATTATTATGTATTATTATATATTGTACGCTTCTATTTTCATTATGTACCAATGTGATATCATCTATGCTTTTGCTCGAACCTGCTGGTGACGGTGGCACCGCCGCCGGGAAATCTAGGCACTTATGCTCCAACTGCGCCTGATTCACTTGCTTGGAAAAGTTTGTCCAGTCAACATCGCCCTGCTCTGATCGCTTTACCGAGGTGTTACTCAACCTCACCTACACGCCCTACACCTGAGGGGACTGCCTCCAACACCCGTGGGTTCATGGGCGATGCTGAAGCCTAAACCATATTGCTCACAGTGCGGGCTAGAACATAGGTCTTCGGTTGATGGTACATCTAGGGTTCAGATAAGAGTCATGCGGTTGGCAACAGCAAAACCACGAAAATGGCTACGTCTATAGCTAAAACTGAACCTGAAAAGCTGCAACCGAGTGAAACAGATGAGACAGATGACTACGAAGGTCTCGTTATCATTAGACGAC
This sequence comes from Branchipolynoe longqiensis, assembly GCA_030323885.1. Taxonomy (NCBI): domain Eukaryota; kingdom Metazoa; phylum Annelida; class Polychaeta; order Phyllodocida; family Polynoidae; genus Branchipolynoe; species Branchipolynoe longqiensis. The sequence goes on from CM059187.1 coordinate 95,712,472, forward strand.
CAGGAGAGGGCCATAGTTGTGGATATCGAGCACCTACAGCAGGAGGAGAGAGTGGCGCAGCTATACTCAAAGCACCAGGCGCTTATCTCAAGACGAACCAGGAGGACGACAGCCGAACCAGGTGCGAGGATGAGGGAGGATGTTCCACAAGAACCAGCGGTGCAGACGATACAGGGCGAATGCAGGATGCTGGTGGAGACACATGGCCACTCGTCCTATCGTCCTATAGGCATTCCTTGGACAGTCGAAGATGACAACACTGGTGCTCCCGGTCATCCAGCAGAAGTGCGAGTAGGAGCACCTCCTCAACACGCCAGAGAAGATGGAAGTGGGAATTGAAGTTGTATATTGTGGGATCAAAGACCTTGAAGAACCTAAATGCTTATGAATTGATTGAGACAGCAGTACGGTGGATTTTAAACATCCCTAATCCCGACATACCTGATTAAAAAGCATTTATTCAACACGTTGGATTCATTTGTAAGAGGGCTAAATGAGATGAATTTAAAGAAACTGCCCATACACAATGCAATACCGACATAAGAACCCTTGCAGAGACGATAGGTTTCGCCGCTTTCAGTAGAACCTATACCGGAGAAAGTGTCCTCCACTATGGCTCATCCACTACACATGCCAAAAAGTCTCATTACACAAAGGAGACTTAAGGAGAAGAAGGGGACAACTGGGAAGCATCCATGTGTCTGCTACAACAAGGAGGTAGGATGTGACCTATCAGAGGACAAATGTAGTTTTGGTCATTGGTGTGGAAAATATTCATCCAAATCTCATGGGAAGCATAGCTGCCCTAAAATCTGATGACCCCGCTACTTCTTTAAATCAGCAGTTGATGCATTACAAATCATTGTTGACAAAGCCAGTCTAAATCCGGCTGATTTTTCATCTCATTCACCTTGTCGAGGTGGATGTACCTCCTTATCTATGTGTGGGGCGACCCTTGAGGAGTTACATGCCAGAGGAGATTGGTCCTCGGACACCATTTTTTCTTACCTCAGCACTCCTTTAACTCAAAGAGTTGTTATTGATATGAGGGTCGCCTCAGCTCTTGCTTGTTCGGAGGACTCCCGTGAGTTGGAGGGCACGCCGGAGGGCGCTATTGGCAATTTCTCCTGGGTCAAGAGAAAATAAAGACACTCAACCAATTGGAGTCCTACTTGTCTTCTCCTTCACCTCAGATAGAACCACAATATATAGTGAGTATATCCAAATACTTGTATATATCTTCGGGTGGAGGTACTCTTATTATTATGTATTATTATATATTGTACGCTTCTATTTTCACTATGTACCAATGCGATATTGTCTATGCTTTTGCTCCAACCTGCTGGTGACAGTGGCACCACCACCGGAAAGTCCAGGTACTTATGTGCCAACTGCACTTGATTCACTTGCTTGGAAAATTTTGTATTTATTGACAATACAGCAATTCTCCCGTGTCAAGAGAAAATAAAGACACTCAACCCAATGGAGTCCTCCTTGTCTTGTCCTTCACCTCAGATAGAACCTCGATTTATATATATATATATATGGATAGTGATGCGACCCTTATCGCATGATTTAAGGTATGTATTGTACTGCCCCTCTCCCCTCCCCAGTTGGGGTGGGGAGGATTTCCCATATGTGATATATACATATATAATATGTGTGTACATATGACGGTCGATTTAGAGAGGTTTTACTGTATATGTATAAATGTATATATGTATATATGTATATATATGTATCTATATGTATGTATATATGTATCTATATATCTATTTATCTTTCTATGTTTATATATGTATATGCATATATAGCTATATATACACACATAATGTACACGGCTGGATGGAAGCTCCCTAACACGGTCCATGTCGGTCCACTTAGACAGCTTCCACATACACGACTTTCCAGGTATCTTGGCAACATATGTTGATGCGTTGAGATGGCCGAGATCTGGACATGTACTAATGTAGATCCACATATCACCGTTGGCAACTTGGAGAGACGCAACTTTACAAAGACAGATAAATAACTCACAAAAACTAAACTAATAAAACACCCACAAGTAACAACAATTAGCTGTATTTTGTTTCAAAGCCGAATGCAATTGCTTCAATTGCTTCAATTGCTGATGTAAATTTGCTCAAAGAATTTGCTTTTTTTTTAAATGATGGTTTATTTACCCTGTGCATAACATATAAGTTCATGATAGAACTTGTTTTCAATGCTGAACAGCTTTAGTCATCAGTTTGTGGTTTATTGTCTTGTAGGTTTGTTAGTAATTTGTGCATGTATTTAACTCAGAGCTACCTAGGAAGTTCCTGGTCCGCAATTACCATTCTTGATGCGTAATATGTGAACATACCACAATTGTAATGGCTATGTTCTCCATTAGATCCTGGGCTAGGTTATTTTGTTTTATGTATATTTTTGTGTATGCTTCAATAGATGTTATGTTTCTGGTTGTGTTGGTTGTTCCTTCCAGACATGTGCTGCCAGAGAGTTGACACTTCTGTCACAGCTACAGTAGGTCTGCTATGGGTTCGAATAGCCACATCATTTCTTTGGGGGTTTCTTGTTGCTTTATGAATATATTTTGTCTCTCTAGTGTGGGTGCATGCCCCAACCTTTAGATGTGCCTCTCTTCTGGTGGCCAGGGTTGCATTTGTGTTTGTTTTTTGATGGGGTGTTTATGCTGTCCATAACATGTAAGCCCGGATGATCGGGGTTGTTCTCAATGCTGGGCGGTTTTCAACATGTTCTTCTATGTTAGATTTTTTGTTTTTTCTTGACAATTATTTTCGTTCTAATCTTATCCCTAGACTAGCCTACTCTATTTACATATTATAGGCTTTACGCAATAAATGGTTGGTATGTGTTTGGTGCATGGTTTAGTTGATATCTGCTTAGTCTTTTGGCCTGGGCACCTCCCAAGAGCTGTCCAGTTGCGGGATGATTTAATTTGTCTATGAAGGACAGATCTTGGATGTCTTTATTCTATGTTTAGACACATTTTCAGTTCCTTCTTCTGTAGCCTTTATAGTTTGTCTAGTTGTGACTTTTCTGTTTTACTGAAGTAAACACTGCTTTATCAGACAACGAATTTGCATTGTTGAAAGATAAGACTAGATGGGTTTGGTTATTGCATGTATTGGAAATACAAACAACAAACACTATATACAGGGAAACTAGAATGCTTTCTAAATGTGTGCACATATACATTAATCTATCAACTGTCTACACATGCAAGAGTTAATCGGAAGTAATCGTTTCGAAATATCAAATGTCGCATTAGCAAAATACATTGAATAACTGGCAGAAATCTGTTCCATAAATGGAGGGTAGGATAGTGATATTTCAACGGAATATGATTAGGGAGGGTTCTCTATAAATACCTATATATACATGTAATGTATATTAAGTAGGAGGGATTTCAATCAGGGATAATTGGTATTCTTTAGTGTATAATTTATTGTGCTAAGAGCCAGGTCATCACAAGTGTATACATTTTAAGTCATTGCTTTGAATTGGCCAGGGTTCCAATCTGGGTTTCAAATCCCCGCCACATACTAACAAGCAACATGACATTAGATCATAGATGGATCTGGTTTTAAGTAGGACTCATATATCCCTGCTGTAAGTCGATTTGGGTCGACCGGGACGGGTGACCGAATCGGTAGTGATCGGGCCTCGCGTGCAGCAGCTCGGGAGTTTGGTTCCCGATCGATTCAAACCAATGAGTTATAAAATTGAGTCTTGCCGCTACCTAGCCAGGCGCTCGGCATTAATAGGATAGGGCAAGGACTGGTTATCTCAGGGTCAGGATAATGTAACTGTGTGGGTTATCGGGCCATGGTGCCAGTGGCTTGATTTCCCAGTGGAGAAGCACTATATAAAGTTGCCATGAGTCAGTACCCATCCTGATATGACCTTAAATGTTTCCAGGATGTAAAGGTCCAACAACAAACCAGGCAACCAACCGATTTGGGTGTGGTATTAATTAGTGTGCAGGAGGCTAGGGACTGACATAAAATATGCACCCAAATATATTCACCCAAAGGGGGTTTTCACGTGGTTGTTTGTTTGTTTGTTTGAGTTTTATGTCCTGGCAACATCTAAGGTCATATCAGGGTGGGTACCGACTTGTGACAGTGCGCATTCATGGCAAATTTATAGTGCTGCTTCACTGGGAAATCAGGCTGATGGCACCATGACCCGATATCCAACTAAGTTACATTATCCTGACACTAAGCTAACCAGTCCTTGCCCGCTTCTATTAATGCTGAGCGCCAGGCTAGGAAGCGTCAAGTATCAATCTTAAAGTCATTGGTTTGCCTCGACCGGGAACCGAACTCCCAACCTTCCGCACGCGTGGCCCGCGCTCTACTGATTCGGTCACCGCACCCGGTATTACACGTGGCCTACATATGCATGACCTACAATGCGCCAAAGACTGGTTTACATGACCTACATGGCCTACATGACATTTACGTGATATACAAATATGCCCATGTGACCTACAAATAACGCCACATGACACACAAATACCCACACGTGACTTATAAATACACCTCGTGACCTAGAAATACGCTCCATAACATAAAAGTACACTACATGACCGGCAATACCATCACATGACCTATAACTGCCCCTACATGGCACACACGTACACCACATGCCATAAATGTAACCCCACGTGACATACAAGTACCTCTACGTGACCTACACGTACCCTTACATGACCTACACGATAGTGCATGACATAATAGTACCCGACATGATCTACAAGCGGCATACATGACCTACATGTATTCACTATGAGCTCAAGTACCCTACATGACCGACACTTACGCTGAATGACCTACACGTACACTACGTGACCTAAAAGTACACCACATGACCTTCTATATCCTCACGTGACCTATTCAGGTCTCCACGACCATGGCCGTCTACACAACATGCCTCATTTAATCACAAGGTGTCCATGGCTTTGACCAAACAATACACTAACTCATTTCAAGTCCTACCCAACCTTTTTTTTTTATAAAATCAATTTTGAGGACAGGTCAAATAAAAATGATTTAAACTCGTCGCACCGAATTTCAAACCCGCTTGCCCGCAAAGCATGTTCTCGGGCAGGTGGCGTTTTCATGTTGAACAAGAGAACCAAACTGGAATAAAAGATTTGCAAGAATACCAGCTTGAGAGTCGGATATGAAACAGCAAATCTAGGTTCCAACCCCACGCGCAGATTTTTTTTGCTGACCATATACACATTTAATATAAAACATACCACTGTTCAAATTTTGCAACTCATATAATGATTGCTTTAGAAATATATATAAATTAAATTAAAGATGACACCCCGAACTACGCTCCCAAAATTCAGAGGAATTGTGATTGAGAAACAAGCATGGTTTTCATTTGTTGGGCATAAGTTGCTTAGAGAAATAACAGAAACTCGCTAAGCATCCCTCAGAGATACGTGAGCTGGAAATAAAGGCAGAGCATGGCAGTGCGGGGAAGGGCAGGGCAGGCCAGGGAATGGCAGGGCGGGGTTCAGGTGGAACAGGGTGGGGCGGAGTAGGGCAGGGCAGGGCAGGGCAGGGCAGGGCAGGACGGGATAGGGTGGGGCGGCATAGGGCGGAGCAGGGTGGGGGCTTAGTAGGGCAGCGAAGGGCAGGGCGAGGCAGGGCCGGACCGGGTAGGGCAGAGCAAGGGAAGGCAGAGCAGGGCAGGGCAGTGCAGGGTGGAGCAGGGTGGATCGCAGTAGGGCAGGGAAGGGTAGGGCGGGACAGGGCAGGGCATGTTGGAGCAGAGGGGGCAGGGCAGGACAAGGCAGGCTAGGGCAGGGCAGTGCGGGGAAGGGCAGGGCAGGGCAGGGTCAGGGCATGTGGTTGAAGACTAAAAGACTCCCTCTACTCTCAGCACAGCGAGTAAGTGCCAAAATCCACTCAATGATCAGTTAACCCAGAGAAGGTTGAATCATCCAACCACCCCCCCCCCCCCACCACACCCACTCACTGCCCTCCGACAGCGTCCAAGAGGCAATGCAGGCAGCAGGACGGACACTTCAAAGGCGCGCTACTCACCCAGTCCGTCGGCTCCTTGAAGAAGAACTTGGAGAGCAGCAGGAAGAGCAGAAGGCCACCACACACGAAGAGAGCGAGCCGCTTCTGCATGCGCCTGCCCATACTGAGCGTCAGCAGCTGACCGCCACCATCCCTCCACAGCGCGACGATGGCACCCGATCTGCAAAAACAAGTAAGGCTTGTTTTATTTAACGATGCCTCTAGAGAGCATTGATTTTTATCATCGGTTATTGGACGTCAAACATATGGTCATTCTGGAGCCACAGTGCACAACAGTGTCGCAGTGCGAGAAGACAAAGAACCTATATATGTCAATGTAAGCCTAACCAGGACACAATGTGTGTCATTCAATGAAACTTTGTGCTCTTTCTCTTTCGCTTCGTCTGACAGTGCCCAAGCAGAGTGATACCTTTAATTACATTTGGTGTTGAATCAGTCCCATATATTCGATTAAAATTTGATAGGTCGAGGGGTTTGAGTGTCAGCCATATTCTTAAGATATACAAAAAATGTTGATTGTTATTATCTACCCAGGGTAGGACAAGAAGGACTGCCCGGTTGCCCGGGCTATCTAGTTTACTCAGTCGGGCAGGTGAAGTTCTCAGTGAGCTGCCCGTATATTCAATTCATTATCTTTCTGATCTCAGTTTCAATTGGCTGATTTGGGCTTGGGCAAGTAGTTTTGCCACTTGGGCAAGTAGAAACTTCTCGCACTTGCCCGATTGTGAAAGTGGGAAAAGATTTCCTACCCTGCTACCTTACTTCGGGTTGAAGTGATTTTTATGACACTATAAATGCTAACTTTGGAACTATTTGAAAAGAAAACATGACAAATTAATGTTGGTGTGCATGTTGAACTGCTTGACACCATAGGTTTCAGCAGGAATAAGTTCTATTAAATTAACTTAAAATCCCTTGGTCTGCAGCAACAAATGTTTAATGAGTGTACCAGTATCTAAATTGGATATGTAGGATCAAGCCTAGGTAAGTGCTTTGATTAAGAACAAAATTGATATTTTCATTGGATTATGCAGCTTTAAATTCACACACGTGCACAAAAGCAATGTTTTCAATTCCAATAGCACTACTCTTTTGTTCGAAATAAACCAAATATAATTTAAACAACATATTCTTCAACACAATTATCTCTCCCTCTTCCCCCTATTTTTTGTAAAGAGTTGTGACATTGTTTTCATGTGGGCTTGGTTACCCCCTTAATGTTGGGGTGTTTCTACTTTTGCTAGGCTACGTGAGGACACTACATGTGTGTAGTTTTCATTTGGGTTTGGTTACCACCCTACTGCTGTGTAATGAGGTAGTGTGCATGTAGTTTTCATTTGGGCTTGGTTACCCCCCTACTGCTGTGTAATGAGGAAGTGTACATGTAGTTTTCATTTGGGCTTGGTTATCACCGTAATGTTGTGTAATGAGGTAGTGTGCATGTAGTTTTCATTTGGGCTTGGTTACCACCCTAATGCTGTGTAATGATGTAGTGTACATGTAGTTTTCATTTGGGCTTGGTTACCCCCCTACTGCTGTGTAATGAGGCAGTGTACATGTAGTTTTCATTTGGGCTTGGTTACCACCCTACTGCTGTGTAATGAGGAAGTGTACATGTAGTTTTCATTTGGGCTTGGTTACCACCCTAATGCTGTGTAATGAGGTAGTGTACATGTAGTTTTCAGTTGGGCTTGGTTACCACCCTACTGCTGTGTAATGATGTAGTATGCATGTAGTTTTCATTTGGGCTTGGTTACCACCCTAATGCTGTGTAATGAGGTAGTGTACATGTAGTTTTCATTTGGGCTTGGTTACCACCGTAATGCTGTGTAATGAGGTAGTGTACATGTAGTTTTCATTTGGGCTTGGTTACCACCCTACTGCTGTGTAATGAGGAAGTGTACATGTAGTTTTCATTTGGGCTTGATTACCCCCCTACTGCTGTGTAATGAGGCAGTGTGCATGTAGTTTTCATTTGGGCTTGGTTACCACCCTAATGCTGTGTAATGAGGCAGTGTGCATGTAGTTTTCATTTGGGCTTGGTTACCACCCTAATGCTGGGTAATGAGGTAGTGTGCATGTAGTTTTCATTTAGGCTTGGTTACGACCCTAATGCTGTGTAATGGGGTGGCGTGCATGTAGTTTTCATTTGGGCTTGGTTATCACCGTAATGTTGTGTAATGAGGTAGTGTGCATGTAGTTTTCATTTGGGCTTGGTTACCCCCCTACTGCTGTGTAATGAGGTAGTGTACATGTAGTTTTCATTTGGGCTTGGTAATGACCCTAATGCTGTGTAATGAGGGAGTGTTCATGTAGGTTTCATTTGGGCTTGGTTACCACCGTAATGCTGTGTAATGATGTAGCATGCATGTAGTTTTCATATGGACCTGGTTACCACCCTAATCTTGAAGTGTCTCTTCCTTTTCTATGTTAAAGGAGGTAGCACCACCCTGGAGGATAGGTGGTTGTTGGATTTTTACGTCCTGTCAACATCTAAGGTCATATCCTGTCGGGTATCGATTTGTGACAGTGCGCATTCATGGCAACTTTATAGTGCTACCGCACTTGGAGACCAGGCTGCCAGCACCATGGCCTGATATCCCACTCAGACACATTATCCGGACACTGCACTAACCAGTCCTTGCCCTATCCTATTAATGACAAACGCCAGGCTAGGAAGTGACATTTATCAATTTTGTAAGTCCATGCTTTGACTCAACTGGGAATTGAACTCCCAGACCTCCCGCACGGGAAGTCTGTGCTCTACAGATTGGGCCACCGAGTACGGTGCACAACACTGAATGTGGTGAGGCATGTTGTTGGAGGCTGGTGGTCGGTGTCCCCGCGACATGTCATTAGTGACAGTCCCTAGGGGCGATGTTTTGATGAGGGCTGGGTGACGTTGGCATCGGGGTGCGTGTTACCAGCAGTTAGTTATCTATTAGATTAGTCTCATGTGGATAAACAAGCTCTATGGCAACTGGCTGCTCTTTGATTACACAGCTGGCCACCGGCACTCAATTTTCACAAAACATGAGCCATGAACTCTATTTATAACTTGTTGTTATTGTTGTTCTTTATTGCGGTTGGAGCGGACGTGGTGGCCGAATCCGTAGAGCACAGCCTTCCCATGCGGAAGATCTGGGAGTTTGATTTCCAGCCGAGTCAAACCGATGACATATAAAATTGATACTTGTCGCTACCTAGCCTGGCGTTCGGCATTAATAGGATAGGGCAATGACTGGTTAGCACAGTATCAGGCTAATGTGACTGGGTGAGATATTTGATCATGGTTCTGCCGCCCTGATATCCCAGTGGGTCAGCACGATAAAGTCCCCATGAATGCACACTTTCACAAGTTGGTACTCATTGTTATATGACCTTTGATGTTGCTAGGATGCAAAACAACAACGAACAAACATTGGTTGGTCTTCCAAGCGAGACCATCGCTCTATTACAAATCTTCTCTATCTCGTATAGATAAATCGTTGTTCACACGGACTGGGAAGCAATTCACATTGTTAGCACTGCAAGTCAGCTAATGGCAATGAAGGGACGCAAAACTTGGTCTAAGGCACTAACGATGCTCAGAACGTTGCTGGAGCTGCTCAAGATCCATCAGTCATGGTGGATTGAGCACAGAGCAACTGGTATCACGCAGGACAATGCACACTTGGAAGTGCTGAAAGAAATATGTACAGGTAATTGGCAATTTAGATACTGCAGTTGTTTATCTGAGAAGTTTGCATATTTGAGTAGCTGGGTGAGTGATCTGCTGGTCTTTTCAAGATGCTGAAGCTGGTACCCATCAGTCCCTAAATCAAGCTCCAGGGTTGGGTCAAGTGGGGTGGAGGCACACTGCATGAAGCGAGATAACTGGTGTGGTGTACATGCTAAGAGACCTAAGGGGCATACACAGTGGTGGCACACAAAGGGGGAAGGGTGTGTGTTGATAGTGTGTGGTGATTGTGTGTGGTGAGTGTGTGTGGTGAGTGTATGTGGTGAGTGTGTGTGGTGAGTGTGTGTGGTGAGTGTGTGTGATGAGTGGGTGTGGTGAGTGTGTGAGGTGAGTGTGTGTGGTTAGTGTGTGTGGTGAGTGTGTGGTGACTGTGTGTGGTGAGTGTGTGTGGTGAGTGTGTGTGAGTGTCTGTGGTGAGTGTGTGTAAGTGTGTGTGGTGAGTATGTGTGGTGAGTGTGTGTGGTGAGTATGTGTGGTGTGTGTGTGTGGTGAGTGTCTGTGGTGAATGTGTGTGGTGAATGTGTGTGGTGAGTGTGTGTGGTGAGTGTATGTGTTATGGTGTCGTGGTGAGTGTGTGTGGTGAGTAGTGTGTGGTGAGTGTGTGTGGTGAGTATGTGTGATGAGTGTGTGTCTGGTGAGTGTGGTGAGTGTGTGTGTGGTGAGTGTGTGTGGTGAGTGTATGGTGAGTGTGTGTGTTGAGTGTGTGAGGTGAGTGTGTGTGGTTAGTGTGGGTGGTGACTGTGTGTGGTGAGTGTGTGTGGTGAGTGTGTGGTGAGTGTGTGGTGAGTTTGTGTGGTGAGTGTGTGTGGTGAGTGTGTGTGGTGAGTGTATGGTGAGTGTGTGTGTTGAGTGTGTGAGGTGAGTGTGTGTGGTTAGTGTGTGTGGTGAGTGTGTGTGGTGAGTATGTGTGGTGAGTATGTGTGGTGAGGGTGTGTGGTGAATGTGTGTGTTGAGTGTGTGTGAGTGTGTGTGGTGAGTGTGTGGTGAGTTTGTGTGGTGAGTGTCTGTGGTGAATGTGTGTGGTGAGTATCTGTGAGTGTGTGTGGTGAGTGTGTGTGGTGAATGTGTGTGGCAAGTTGGTTGTTTGTTGGAATTTTACGTCCTGGCAACATCGAAGGTTATATCAGGACGGGTACTGACTTGTGACAGTGCACTCATGGCGAATTTACAGTCCTGCCCCCCCGGTGAGACCAGGCTGCCAGCACCATGACCCGATATCCCACTCAGTCACATTATCCTGACTCTGAGCTAAACAGTCCTTGCCATATCCTATTAATCCAGAGCGCCAGGCTAGGAAGTGATAAGTATCAATTTAATAAGTCATTGGTTTGACTCGAACAGGAACTGAATTCCAGATCTCCCATGCACAAAGCCCACATTCTTCCGATTTGGACACCGCGTCCGGTAGGTAGTTAAGTTGCATAGTCCGATGGTCTTGAATTTCTGTGATTTTTTTTAGATAAATATATATATTAGTGATCGAGCTAATATATTAGCTCGATCACTAGTTTCTACTTTACATTAGTTCAACGTTACTTTTATTTTAAATGGTAAACTTTTGAGGAAAATTAGTTTTGGCAAGCTTGCCAAAACTCTGACACCATAGACTTCTGCAGTAATAGGTTCTGTTAAACTGACTCAGTATTGCCTTCTACGCAGAAACAAATGCTTAATAAGTGCATCAGTATCTAAGTTAGATATGTAAAATCAAATCTAGATAATTGGTTTGGTTTTGAAAATTTGATAATTCATCGGACTATGCAGCTTTAACATGGTTACTAATTAGGACAGGGTGCAGGTGACAAGAGTCAGTAGACCGTAGTTGGAATATTGCCAAAGTTAACCATTAACAAACAAGCAACTTCAAAATAAAGTTAGATTGGTTATACTAATCAAATTAATATATTTATTTGTAAAATTGGCAGAAACTCAAAACCACCGAATTATGCAACTTCAAGCACTTCTCATTCATTGTGAACATGGTATGAAATTGGTTTATTCCACTTTGTCTGAGTTCAAAGCAGTGCCTCTGCTTATTCTGCATGTTGAAGGAGAGACTCATACACCAGAGTCATAGAGTGAAGACAGTTCAGTGTAGAACTGTATTCTTTATTAAGCGAGTTACATTTATATCCTCTCCCAATTGTATCATTGCTTCTGTGAATCAATGTGCCCGTCCCGTCTTACCTGCTAGGCTGGATGGCTTTGATTGATGATTGGTGGTTCTTTTATGCCATGTCAGCAACAAAGGCCATATTCACGATGAGAAGTGTTTAACCATCACTTTTACACAGAGCGTAAAAGTACACAATCAAATATTTGTCAAAAGACACATATGAAGTTACAAAGCTCACAATTATAAAAATTGTGGTCAAGGAAAATAAAATTCCAGCTAAAAGTAATTCTTAGTAAATTGGTAAAGATTGATTCAATAAACTATATGAGGTGGTATCACCCGGCTGCCCTCAAGAAATCTAACATTTCTTTTTGTTTTACTTTATTAAACATATCAGGCATACTGTTTCCTTTGTAGAATTGTTAGCGCCAGATCATAAAATCAACACAGTTTAATAATATGTGTTTGAGTGTCAGTGTGGTCTGATATCTAATACATCCTGACGGGGGCTCCCCCTTGGGCAGCAAGGAGTGTGTAAGCCACAAATGACCAATGTGGCAGCGGGTAAGGACCACTTGGTCGCTGACTGGTTGCTGTTTCACCCATACACCCTGTATATATAGCACCATCACGCTCCCTGTGTCAAAATGTGTATATCATGAACCATACATCCCATACCACCACCAGATCCACCACTAGATCCTGGTTAAATGAATTTGTTGTCAAGGCTTAACTTACGATATTCCCTACTATGCATCATATTGTAGAATCTAATGCTCAGATATGTGGCTGTGTACGTAGGCGATGAGGAAAACAATACAGACAAAGAGAAAGGAAGAGAGTAAAGTGTAAGAGAGAGAGAGTCCAGCCTTCTGGTTTATTGTTACATGTGTTCTTGGTAGAGTATCATACCACCTCCTTCCACCAATGGGAATCGAGCATTCCTGGTCTCCCCGATAGGAATCCAGCATTCCTGCTCTCTATGGATACCAGTGGTCTGCCCACCACCAGTAGGTGTATGGCCCCTTGGCCACCACCAATCTTGATCTTTTGAGTGTAGTGATCCCTACCCCAGCAGAAGGGCTGGGCCCTGAGTGCCATCACACCCAGACCTGACATGTCTATTCACATCCCACTCAGGCACCACCAACCCATATATGCACCTGGCCAAGTACACCGATCAGTAATAGAACCATTGCATTCCCCCCTTGCCGAATGTAAAATGTCCCGATATTTAGACATTGGAGGATGGTGTGAACTAGTCTATAGTAATTACAATTGTATATAAAAAGGTAAATAGTATATAAAGCCAGAGGCATTAAGGTATTATGTGGTGCTGGTGATCCTTTGCTGAGTTAATATAAACATTATGTAGTTATAGATAATGTGTGAGGGGCACTACTTTTAGCCTTGGGAGCTCTGCTCACATACCCGCTCTCCCCAAGTGTTATTTCCGGATCACTGCACACCCAGACACAACAGGGGCGATGTAATGGTGGTGGATGTAGTAGTGGTGGTGGCGAGAGGGTAATGGTGGTGGTGGTAATGATGGGGAGAGGTAATGGTGGTGGCTGTGGTAGTGGTGGTGGCGAGAGGGTAATAGTGGTGAGTAGTGATGCTGACTGGGATTTGGGGTAGGTGTTAGTGGTGATGGTGGTAAATGTGGATGGGAGTGTGGTGGTAGTGTTGGAGATGCCTAAGGGGCTTGATTAGGGTTGGTTGGTTGTTGTAGTTTTAGTCTTGGCAACATCTACGGTTATACCATGAACTTGTGACAGTACGCACTCATGGCAACTTTATAGTGCTGCTCCACTGGGAAATCAGGCCGCCAGCACCATGACCGGATACGCCACTCCTGACATTGAGCTAACCAGTGGTGGGGTAGGGTAGTGGTGGTTGTATTTATGCTGACTGGGGTTTGGGACAGGTGCTGGCAGGGGTAAAGGTGGTTGGGAGTGCGGTGGTGGTGGTGGTGGTGGTGGTGGTGGTGGTAATGGTGGTTGGGAATGGAGTGTGCTGGCAGGTTGGAGATACCTATGATGTGGGTTCGGTCAGTAGGGCGGTAGCAGCGGTAGGGTGGTAGAAGATGTAGGCCAGTAGGGTGGTACTAGTGGTAGGGAGGTAGTAACGGTAGGGCAGTAGTAACGGTAGGGCAGTAGTAGCTGTAGGCCGGTATTAACTGTAGAGCGGTAGTAGTTATTGGCCGGTAGTAGACTCTCTGTTAGATGGTGGTAGTAGTGGTCGGGCGGTAGGGCGCAATAGGGCAGTAGTAGCAGCAGTAGTGGTAGGGTGGTAGTAGCAGTGGGTGGTAGTAGTGGTAGGTAATAGGGCAGTAGTATTGGTATGGCGGTAGTAGCGGTAGGGTGGTAGTAGTGGTGGGTGGTAGTAGCGGTGGGGCAGTACTAGTGGTAGGGTGGTAGTAGTGGTAGGGTGGTAGTAGTGGTGGGTGCTAGTTGTGGTGGGTGGTAGTAGCGGTAGGGTACAATAGGGCAGTAGTAATGGTAGGGTGGTGGTAGTGGTGGGTGGTAGTAGCGGTAGGGTGGTAGTAATGGTAGGGTGGTAGTAGCAGTAGGGTGGTAGTAGTGTTAGGGTGGTAGCAGAGGTAGGGTGGTAGTAGCGGTAGGGCAGTAGTAACGGTAGGGCAGTAGTAGCTGTAGGGCGGTATTAACTGTAGAGCAGTAGTAGTGATAGGCTGGTCGTAGACTCTCTGTTAGATGCTGGTCGTAGTGGTAGGGCACAATAGGGCGGTAGTAGTGGTAGGGTGGTAATAGTGGTAGGGCGGTAGTAGTGGTACGGGGGTATTAGTGGAAGGGCGGTATTAGTGGTAGGACACTAGTAGTGGTAGGGTGGTAGTAGTGGTAGGGCGGTAGTAGTGGTAGGGTGGTAGTAGTGGTAGGGTGGTATTAGTGGTAGGGCGGTAGTAGTGGTAGGGTGGTATGAGTGGTAGGGCAGTAGTAGTGGTAGGGCGGTAGTAGTGGTAGGTTGCTAGTAGTGGTAGGGCGGTAGTAGTGGTAGGGCAGTAGTAGTGGTATGGTGGTAGTAGTGGTAGGGTGGTAGTAGTGGTAGGGCGGTAGTAGTGGTAGGGTGGTAGTAGTGGTAGGGCGGTAGTAGTGGTAGTTTGGTAGTAGTGGTAGGGTGGTAGTAGTAGTAGGGCAGTAGTAGTGGTAGGGTGGTAGTAGTTGTAGTGCAGTAGTAGTGGTAGGGTGCTAGTAGTGGTAGGGTGGTAGTAGTGGTAGCGTGGTAGTATCGGTAGGTGGTAGTAGTGGTAGGGCGGTAGTAGCAGTAGGGTGGTAGTATCGGTAGGTGGTAGTAGTTGTAGGGTGGTAGTAGTGGTAGGGTGGTAGGAGTGGTAGGGTGATAGTAGTGGTAGGGCGGTAGTTGCAGTAGGGTGGTAGTAGAGGTAGGTTGGTAGTAGCAGCAGGGTGGTAGTAGCAGTAGGGTGCAGTAGGGTGGTAGTAGCAAGCAAGTGGCGGTGAGCAAGGGTGGCCGGTGGTCCCTACAAAGGGGGCTCCCGGGATCCGGCCCGCCGGGACATTGTTACCGGCGGTCAGCGAGCTGCTCCCGTCAGTCGAGCACTCAGACCCGCCTTTGAAATGCTTCATCACACTCAGACCCGGCGGGAATTCACTTCCAGGCAATACTTAGCCCCGATCACCGAGATCAGGTGAGGCGGCCAGGTCCACGTGTTACGTGATATTCACGGTAGTGTCACGTGAGTGAGACCTGAGTGTGATGTAAGAGGTCCTCAGTCAGGGTGCTACTGCTACTAGTGCTAGCGAAAAGACTACCCCACTTGACTTCTACCGGTACAACTTCCACCTCACTACCAACAACAGTCACACCCCACACAATCACCAAGCCCCATCATCATCACCACCACCATCACTACACATACCACAACCACCCATCCTCCCATCAACACCCCACCACCATCATCATCAGCACTACCATCACTACAACTCCAACACCAGCTAAACCCCAACCATTTACCACCCACCATCATCATCACCAGTACCATCACTAAATTACCACAAGCACCGGTACCCCAGCACCACCCCACTAGCATCATCATCATTATCATTACCTCATGGACCACAACCACCGACACCCCATCACTACCCACCACCACCATCATCATCATCATGACTACAAGTACCACGACCATCCACACACCATCGCCACTCACCACCACCACCATCATTATCATCATCATCATCAATACAAGTACCACAACCACCACCATCATCCTGACCATCACTACAAGTACCACAACCACCCACACTCCATCACTACCTCACCAAGATCATCACCACCATCACTATCACTACAGCTACCACAACCACCAGCACATCATCACCACACCATCATCATCACTACAGGTACTATAATCACCCACACCATCACTACAAGTGGTGTTCTCTGTGGCGGAGTGGTTAGAGTGTCTGACTTTTTTCTAGGTCAGACTCCTAATCTGAAGGTTGGTGGTTTGATTCCCTGTCAGTGGTTCGATTCCCTTTGGATTTCTACTGCTGTGTATAACTTACAGCGTCATCAAAGGCCAGTTGCTCTCATACCATGTCTATGTGGTGTGGGAGGTTAAAAATCCCTTGGGTCGGTAAAAGTGTAGGCTCAGGCTTTCTATCGACAAACTGTCTAATGGTGAAAACAAGTTTATTCAGACTTAACCATGATAGGCAGTATAAATCTTCAAGAAATAAAAGTACAACAACCACCACCACGATCATCATCATCATTACTACAAATACTACAAGCACCCACACTCCTTCACCAACCCACCACCACCATCATCATCACATCGGTACAAGTACCAAAACCACCCACACTCACTCACCAATCCACCACCATCATCATCACCCCTACCATCACTACAAGTACCACAACCACTCACAATCCTTCACCACCCCACTACCACGCACCACTTCCCCACCCCACTACCTCCCCACTCCACCACTATTACCCCACACCACCACCACCACTCACCACCAGCACTACCACCCAGCACCCTACTCTACCACCACCATCACCCCCGCCACCACTCACCACCACCACCACCATTACCCCACACCACCATCCCCACCACCGCAACTACCACCCACCACCCTACTCTACCACCACCATCACCCCCACCACCACCACCATTACCCCACACCCACACCACCACCACCACTATTACCCCACTCCACCATCACCTCCACATCCACCTCCACCACCTCCGCTGCCGCCTACTCGCCTCTGATCCGACTTCCTAGTATGATCAAGGCCAGCCTTTTTATTTGCTTGATTGGAGATTTAAAGTGAATTACCTTGTACCCGCACCTTCCGCGGGGTGTGAGGTAAACCTGTTCTGGCGGCAATCTCCTCCCGCAGCACCATCTCTCAAAGTGAGCCCCGGCTAATGCGGGATGGGGGGTATGGGTGGGTGAGGCCCCACCCCTACATATTAAATACACCAGTTTAACCAACGTTTGTCGCTGATACTAACAGCGGTACCAAGTCTTCACATTTAGAGAGAGATCTCTCTAAATTATAGCAAAATTACCCCAATCTCCCGATTTTAATTTATTAATATAATCGCCTACCTTTAGCTTGTTTTCAAAAAAGAATTACACATATTTGTTAATCCAAATGCACCAGAATGCACCATTTTGTATCACGTTTTTGTATCAAGTCGGTACCCATCCTCATATATGAGACTGTCTCAAAAGGTGCTAATCAATATGGGGAAAAAAACTTTGTCCATTGTAACGATCAACATACTATCTACTTATGCATTTGCTCAGGATAAACTGGTTTGTTTTGTACATGGTGGTTCAGAATCCCAATAGAATTCATATTGATTTGAAACAAATAAATGTCCTTGTGTTTTCAGTGTAATCGTTTCTGTGCTGTTTTATGTCAATCGTTACAATGGACTAAAAAAAGAAGAGTTATCAACTTTTGAGACAGGCTCATATGCAGACTACTACACTCGTCCCCCTGGAATTGTAAGTCTTTTAAATGGTTTATGTCCATAAGTATTTAACGCTTACAATTACATACATGCAAGGCTTTGCTTGTTTTGTTGTTGTTGGGTTACATCCTAGCAATATCTAAGGTCATATCAGGATGGGTACCGACTAGTGACAGTGCACACTCATGGCAACTTCATACTGCTGCCCCACTGGGAGACCAGGCCATCAGCACCATGACCTGATATCCCATCATCATCATCATGCTGTCGGTTGCGATGCGACAAAGACTGCTTTCATTACTTGACTGCCACTCTCCGGTATCGTGTTTTGTGCGGTTGTACATTTCATGAAAGCTGCCTGCAAAAGTGTTGAAGTGCGCACTCTCTCGGGGAGCAAATAGAGGTTTCCCACCGGCAAGAACACATCCAGCCAGGCGCAAAACTATTTGTCCATGCAGTGGCTGGTTGAGAGATGTTGGGAGTTCCATACATCAACCGCCCTTAATGCTGCCACAGTGACATGGTTTTCTGTTTAGGGTTTGCTCCCTTAGCCTTCGGTTCTGTCAAGAACTTGTACCACAAGGCAGTGGTTTACAACTATGCAGGGCAGGGGCATCAAACTCCCTGAGGTATTGCAATACCTGCATACCCCACCTGATATCCCATTCAGTCACATTATCCTGACACTGAGCCAACCAGTCCTTGCCCTATTCTAATAATGCCGAGCACCTGGCTAGGATGCGACAAGTACCAATTTTTAAGTCATTGGTTTGACTCGACCAGGTTTTGAACCCAGGATCCCATGGTCTACCAACACGGGAGACGGACGCTCTAACTCATTTGGCCATCCCGTCTGGTTTACATGCAAGGCTGTTACATATATATACAAACACAGGGTAGGTTCAAAACCATACAACACCTAGTGTGAATGGGATCCAGATCAGAGGTTAGACTGTAGACTACTACACTTGATTTCCATACATCCGTAGCAGATGACCACACACCATGTGTGTAAACGAACGAAATAGCTGCATAATAGTCTGCGGGTGCTTCCAAAGGACATATATCCTTTATCATGATGAATGCAAAACAGATCCGGTTAATGTAAGCACATGAAATCACCTACATCCTTAATGTTGCTAGGACGTAAAGCCCCCCCCCCATTTATCCCATCCATTTCGGTGCTTAAAGGGGCTGTCACATTAGGGTTTTTTGCGGGAGCGTACGGTGGCGTAGGCGCATTATGTCATATATGTCGGCATACGCTGCCATACACTACGCATACGCTACACGTATGCTATGCATATGCCATCATGTGCCGGCTTACGCCGTTGTACGCTGCCATACACTTTCTCCCATCCGTCCGTCCAAAATTTGTTGTGCATGCTAAAAGAATCTCGACCTACGGGAGCGTATGATTCATACACTACTCATACGCTACTCATACGCTGGCATACGCTCCTCGTATGCTAGGGGTATGCCGGTGTACGCTAGCAGTATGCCGGCGTATGCTACTCGTATGCTCAACTTGCATCACGGGCGTATCTCTGGCATATGAAGCGTACGCAGAACCTACGAGTTGCATATGGGAGCATTTTCGTAGCATATGCAAAGCGGATGAGTAGCGTATGGCGGCGTATGCTCGACCTATGGTCTCGGTATATAAAGACAACACACTATATACCCAGGAGCCACCAGGTGGCGGACCGAGGAGAGATAACATAGGTCTCGCATACGCTTCGCATACGCTTCGCATACGCTCCTCATATGCTCCACATGCCAATCAAAACCATCAAAAAATGTCACAGTACGCTCTCATACGCTCCTCGTACGCTCCTCATAGGTTACGCATACGCTCAAAAACACCCGAGGTCACCAAAGGTCATGATACGTCGTCCTGCGCAGTTTTTTCCCATTTTCGACGTAGGTTTTCAATACGCTCCCACCATACGCCGTAATGTGACAGGGCCTTAAGGAATGTAAGTTTCAGCTGTACACACGGCTTGCACAACTCGACACTTCACCCTACAGGCCTCGCTGACGGATGGATGCCTGCAAACACCCCCTACGTCCTCCTAAGACAACAACCTATTCTTTCACAGTGTTCCCCTCCCCACGCTACACACACCCACACACACCCACACCCACCCACACAACAATGTCATTCTCCCGTGTATTCAACCAACAGATCACTAACCTTCTTTTAAAATTGAAAAACATAGCAGAAAGAAAGCACTCGCCACAACGAGCAGCAATACGACCTATACCCCCCCCCCCCTTCCCCATCTCGTGTAAATGTACAAATATTGAACGATGAGGAATTAAACGAAAACAACAGTCTGAAACTGTTGGAAACGCGTGGGACAACGAGACACAATGCGACATATACCCTCCCCTACCCCGTTCTTCTAAATGTGCAAATATTGACGGATTAAACCCAACTAACGGTCTGAGAGTGTTGGAATCTCGTGAGGATTGGGGATTACTCTCGCCGACTGTACATTTTCTGTTGAATTGTTTGGTGAATTGTTATTTGGACTTAAAGTTGCATGGTCCGATGGTTTTGAGTTTCTCGCTTTTTCTGAGATAAACATATTAGGTTGTTCATTATAATCTACCTTACTTTAGTTTGAAGTAACTTTTATTTAAAATCACTAACTTTTGAGATATTTGAAATGGAAACATGCTAAATTAATGTTGGCAAGCTTGCCAAAACTCTATCACCATAGGCTTCTGCACTAACAGGTTATATTAATTGACTCAGTATCCCCTTATATGTAAAAACAAATGTTTAATAAGTGCACCAGCATCTAAGTTAGATATGTAGAATCAAATCTAGATAATTGTTTTGGTCTTGAAAATTGTATGTTTTCATCGGACTATGCAGCTTAAGACCTTTGTGTGTGCTAACTATCGTTGAAGCCCTGCAGCTGTCCTGAGATGGATTGCCGTGGGGAGAGGGTGTGTGGTGGTGTGGGGGGGGGGGGGAGCTGTGGGGTGAGGTGTGTGGGCGGTATACGAATGGCATGTACGCCCGGGGCATGTGTGCGACGGTGGTTGGTGGGTGGGGAGGGGACCGGGGGGGGGGGGCGTATGAATACATTGTGTACAGGTAGGGAGCGAGGACTATGTTTTGATAAATGAATATTGCGCTATGTTAATTGCGAACGGGATAGGCTAATGGGTTGAGCACCCGTTTTCCGTATGGAAAGCAGGTCGTGGATCCAAACCCCGACTGTGTTAAATTAATTATTTTAATATTTATTTATACTCGTGGGTTCCAAACCAGGCTGGCTCAAACAAATGACTTAAGAATTTACACTTGCCACGACTATGTCTGTTTCTTGTTTGTTTCTTTGTTGGAGTTTTATGTCCAGGCAACACCTCAGGTCATATGAGGATGTCTGGTTGTAGGCATTACTAGTGAAGAGAGGGGTGAATGGTGGAATGAGCGGTGGATTGAAGAAGACCAAATGTCCGTTATTGAAACTCGCCGAGCTTATTCGATGAATGTGAGAGCAGCAACATGTTTTTTATTTTAATGTTTGCTAAAAAGTGATAGGTGGTCGAATGAATTGAACCTTCGCTTCCCGTTTCCGAGCTCGTGGTTTGAACACCGGCCGAGTTAAATGAATTACTGACACTTTCTGCGTGGAGTTGTTTGCAAGATCCAAAGACTTTACAAATTGTCACTCGTGGGTTCCAACCGCTGCAGAGGAAAACGAATGACTATTATAGGGGATACCTAGTCTGGCAGTCGCATTATTATTCATTATTATGTATTATTATTATTATTTATTATCATTATTTATTATTAATTAATATTTATTATTTTTCATTATCATTCATTAGCACTTAGTATGATTCGTTGTTATTATTATTATTATTATTATTATTATTATTATTATAATAATTATAATATTAAAAAAACACCATTGGAATGAAGACAAAACTGTACAGAGTTGAAATTATTATTTATTCTTATTATTTATTATTCTTTTTTTAAAATAATTTATTATCACTTAGTATCGTTTATTATCACTTAGTATTATTTAGGATTAGTTATTATATGATTATTTACAAAGAGAGAAAGAACAGCGGAATGAAGAAAACAGTTGAAATTATCCCGCTTAAATACATGATTTTAATCGAAAATCACACCCTTTCTCCGCCCAGCCTTACACTGCATGTGTTCTAAGATCAATTATAATGTGCCTTTAATGATTAATTCACTTCCAGAAATGCACTCTCTCCCCCCACCCCTGTCCACACACACCGCTCAGTAGGTAGGTTGGCCTAAGAACGATTTATGCCATAATACAGCAAGCCTCAATGCCCCCCCCCCCCCCATCCACCCTCTCCCCTATCGCCCCTCCACCCCTCCACCCCCCTCCACCCCGATACAATGTTTTGTAATGGGCTGCAAACACTCAGATTTGAACTCCGCTAAAAGTGGAAATGGCCGCGGGCGTTTTGGGGCGCGGTCTCACTCTACAGCAGCCCGCCCACACTAGGCACTAGTAGTAGTGCCCACACTAGGCACTAGTAGTGCCCACACTAGGCAGTAGTAGAGCCCACACTAGGCAGTAGTAGTGCCCACACTAGGCAGTAGTAGTGCCCACACTAGGCACTAGTAGTGCCCACACTAGGCCCTAGTTGTGCCCACACTAGGGCGTTTTGGGGCGGGGTCTCACTCTACAGCAGCCCGCCCACACTAGGCACTAGTAGTAGTGCCCACACTAGGCACTAGTAGTGCCCACACTAGGCAGTAGTAGATCCCACACTAGGCAGTAGTAGTGCCCACACTAGGCAGTAGTAGTGCCCACACTAGGCACTAGTAGTGTCCACAGTAGGCAATAGTAGTGCTCACACTAGGCACTAGTAGTGCCCACACTAGGCGCTAGTAGTGCCCACACTAGGATATAGTAGTGCCCACACTATGCCCTAGTAGTGCTCACACTAGGCACTAGTAGTGCCCACACTAGGCCCTAGTAGTGCTCACACTATGCACTAGTAGTGCCCACACTAGGCACTAGTAGTGGCCACACTAGGCAGTAGTAGGAGGCTGGTACCTGCACAGGTTCAGGCATTTGCACCCTGGTCGATTTCCGGTACATCTGAAACGGACCGGAAGTTGTTCGTTGTTTGTTGGGGGTTTACGTCCTGGCAACATCTATGGTCATATCAGGACGGGTACCGACTTATGAGAGTGTACACTCATGGCGACTTTATAGTGCTGCCCTACTGAGAGACCAGGGCGCCAGCACCGTGACTTTATATCCCACTCAGTCACATTATCGTGACATCAAGCCAACCAGTCCTTGCCCTATGCTAGTAATGACGAGAGCCTTGCTGGGAAGCGACAAGCATCAATCTTGTAAGCCATTGGTTTGATTCGATCAGGAATTGAACTCTCGACCTTCCGCAGGGGAATCCTGCGCTCTACCCATTCGGTCACAGCGTCCGGTGAGACCGGAAGTTGTTCTGATGACAAACAGCTGCGCACAGAAAGTGTGCGTCGGATACACCATTCACGTCACGTGGTGAGGAATAAAACACAGTGAAGCTATTGTCTTTGGCGATGAACAATAGTGCGCCTTAACTGGATTCGAACCCACACTTCTTGCCATCCCAGGGTTAGTTTGCTAATCATTACCCTACGTAGGCGCCCTATCCACACACAACTGTCTATGTAGCTCCTTACCTGATAAGTCAGTGTACACTACTACTTTATCAAATTAGCAAGTTTGCGTTAATAGCTTGTGAATTTAGGACAAACTATGGACTTTCTTTACTAAGCGGTGAGAAGAAAATAAAGGTTAGTGTAGTTTATTGCAATAGACAAACAAACGCAATTAAAAGCGTGAACCGGAACTAGGAACAGGAAGTGTTCGGTTTGTTTGTTGATGCGTGATTGTTGTTGGGGTTTTACCAATAGAGTATGAATGAAAGTGGTCTCTGGGAAAAAAAACGGAAATGCTGATATTCTCCCATAGGTTTAGCATTGTCAGGGAATCGCGGAAAATTCCCAGAAGTCAGGTTTCATATATATTGGTATATGCTGATAGTGCTGCGCCATTTGAAGCATGTATTAGTAGTGTACGCTGATAGTGCTGTGGCGCATGGAGCATTTATTAGTAGTATACGCTGATAGTGCTGCAGAGTCTGCACTACATATTAGTATATGCTGATGGTGCTGCGGGATTGAAAAATCCTGGAAGTCCGCGGAATCGCGGAGATCTTTCATCCCTGCACTTTAAAGAAAAGCCAACCCCTCTCACCCTGGCTGAATATAACGGACCGAGAATTCTGATATCTCTGGCGGTCCTTCCTGCCTGGGTCTATTCCGAGCACTGCACCTGTCACAGTGATCCTCGTAGGATTCTGCTCGTTCCCACCGAGGTGTCAACCTGTAAGCTTAGTGTCACCAGTCTCCTGTCACACGGTGCGATATGACAGGTGCTATATAGGTACGATGTTATATAGCAGGCGATAACTTTCAGGTGCTATAGGACATGTGTTATATGGATGGTGCTATATGGCAAGTGCTGCATGGCAGGGACTATACAGTAGGTGTTACATGGCAAGTGTTATCTGGCAGGTGCTATATGGCAGGTGCTATATAGAAGTTTTTATATGGGAGGTGCTATATAGGAGGTGCTACTTGACAGGCGCCAAATGATGTGCTCTATATTGAAGGTGCTATATTGAAGGGACTAGATGTCAGGTACTATATTGTATGAGTTATATGGCAGGTGCAATATTGTAGGTGTTGAGGAGGATGTAAACAGACAGGCTACCAAAGCAGATCCTCTAATCTCAAATGTCTTCCGGCCAGAGAAAGCGAGGACGCCCTCATCTCTGGTTAAAGGATACTATCAAGAGAAACCTGAAGCTGAGAGATATTATGACCGACTCATGGACATCACTATCACAGAAGACAGCTAACTGGAGAGCGGGGGTTAAGTAATGAAATTAGCTGTTGTCGCATTGGGACCGACTGCATGATGATGAGGATATGGTAAGTGTTATATAACAGGCACTATATAACAGGTGCTATATCACATGTGCTATATGACAGGCACAATATGGCATGTGATATATAGCAATCACTATATACGACATGTGCTATATTGCATGTGCTATATGGCATGTGGTATGTGACAGATGCTATATAACAGGAACTAGAGGTGCTATAGCGAAGGTACTGTCGTGGGGTGATGCAAATGGGAAATATTGCGCCTAGAGCGGGAATCGAGCCCACATTTCTTTGCATTCCGGACCAGTGTTCTAACCAGTACACCACCTAGGCTCCCTGATGTCACCACACTACCCACGCCTAGCTGTATATGGTGACTTGCCCGAGAGGTCAGTGCAGATCACTACACTACTATATAGAAGGTGATATATGACATGCGTTAGTCCCCTTGCCCGCCCCCTCCCCACACACAGCTATCCTCTTCACTCCCCCAACACGCCCCCCCCCCGCCGCATAGCCCCCCCACCCATTTGGCCCCTAATCCACCACCATGACCAGCAGCACAATGATACTAATCAGATAACCCTCCACAACCAGGGCCAGTCCGACAACCTGCGGATGTTCCCCGCGTCCACCTTGCACAGCCCCGGCACCTCACTCAGGTGTGTGCCTATTAGAAGACAGGTGCGACTCGCACAGCACTGCCCAACCATTGGATTCAATTTCCAGCAGACGCACACAAAGATGCGCGTCCGCCTGACCTAGTTACCGCCACGCCCACACGCGGATTCACTCACAAATCAGCGAGTATTTCAGCCGAATTACACCGGATGCTGTCGACCAAATCCTTAGAGCTCAGACTTCCGGGTGTGGATGTTTTTTTCGTTTTTTCTTTAGTGATTGTGTGTTTCTTCTGCTCATAACGGTTAGGTGCATGCACTTGTTTTCGCTGCTGTGCAGTAGTGGTCATAATCAAAGACCCTATAATACTAAGATGGCTCACTCAGCCTGTACTGTGTAATCAAAATGATCAAACCCACCACTTGGTGCACTGTCTGTTCTCTTGGTTAAACAGGTGCTATATGATATGTATAAATGTATATATGAATGTGATAGATGTGTGATGATGGCGATGCTGACGCTGATGCTGATGATGATAGGTATTTGTTCATAACAATTTCATATTGATGTGTATTCATACTTACCTATCTCATGTATAATATAATTGTATGTGTTTACATGTGAAACACCAACCATCAGCCGGGCTGATCAAACCCACCACAAGCTGGCACTGCAAAATTTACATTACCATGGGAGAGATAGGGAGTGAGCCGTCTTAGTATTATAGGACCTTTGTCATAATCCATACGGATTGATTTGCTCATCAATAATTTCTGAAAACTTGGTTATCGTAAAAAATCAAGGAGTTTCCAATTTGTTTGAGTTGTTTATTATCCACGTTATTACCAAGTTAACATCGCGGCAAGTATGGATGCCGGTATGTTCAACCACGTTCAACTAGGTTAGCGTCGGCTACGTTCAACTACGTCCACTAACGGCTATGTGACCGGGGCATATACTTTTAAGGCCCGGTCATATACCCGGAACATCTTGAACCTGGTGATTGGAGGGCAACTATTGATATCAAAGATACCTACCGGGCCGTCTTGATCGAGGCTGGGCATAGGTGGGTATGTATGTGCGTAGTGGTGGTGAGGCGGGATATAAATGGGCGTAGTTGAACGTAGTTGAACGTAGGATAGATTGACATGGGTCAAACGTCGTGTAAGTACATTAAACTACGGTGAAAAACGTAAGGTACGGCAGGTTTTGGTACGGATAAATATGCTTCGGTTCGGATAAATACGTTACATTACGGATAAATACGTTACCGTACGGATGCCGGTACGTTCAACTATGTTCAACTACATTCAACTACGTTAGCCTCCACAATATTCACCTCCACGCCTCAGGATGAACAACTGGACACGCGGCATAATAGGTAGAGTGCAGGCTTCGCGTGAGAAAGGTCGGGAGTTCGAATCCCAGCCGAGTAAAACCAATGACTTATAACATTGATAGTTATCACTACCTAGCCTGGCGCTCGGCATTAAGAGGATAGGACAAGGACCGGTTCACACAGTATCAGGATAATGTGACTGAGTGGGATATTGGGTCATGGTGCTGCCCAGTAGGTCAGCACTATGAAGTCACCATGAGTGCGCACTGTCACAAGTCGGTATACATCCTGATATGCCTTAGATGTTGCAAGGCCGTAAAAAACTCCGACAGCCAACCAACCTATAGCCACAAACATGCCTCAAGATGAACAAACTCAGTAGAATTCTTGCCATACATTTGTCTCTAATGTAGATTTCAGTGAAATTGTCCTAACAAATATTTGACATTACAAGAGCTAAAATACCACTTCGCATATCATATATCCTGGTGCATGTTGTCTATTCACCATCCTGCAATGTTAGCTGAATCTGCGACCCGCCCATGCTGGGTGTCAGCCTCAGTTCTTTTCTCTCTGAAGGACCAGCCAAACCCGGAATAGCCGCATTGTGGTGATTACTTTCTGGAGGGTGAATTTCTGGTGAAGCATGCATGGTTGTGCACCCCATAGAACAGTGGCATTGTTACACACAAGACCAAAGAGACGAAACTTAACAAGGTTTCGGCATTAAAGAACTTCTCGCCGAGAATTCAAGCAGGACTCGATCCCTTTCTCTCTTCCACCCCCCTTCCTCCCTCCCCCACACACATTATACAATACATCCCGGCTCCTCCACAAACAGAGCTCCGACCCCCAGTTCCCCAGTCCTCATCTACACCCGCCGCCCCCACCTACCCACATGGACCCGTCCAACTCCTCCTAAAGCCCTGGTCAAATACACGTTAGTGAACGTAGTTGAACGTGGGATAGATTAATGTGGGTGAAAGGTGCTATAACTACGTTAAACTAGGTTAAGGTACGGCAGGTTTTGGTTGATCAGGGGAGGTGTGTGTGTAGTGGTGGTGACGTTGGAGGTGGGTATGTATGTGTGTAGTGGTGGTATGCAGGTATTGCAGGTATAGCAATACCTCAGGGAGTTTGACGCCCCTGCCCTGTAGAGTTGTAAACCACTGCCTTTTGGTACAGGTGCTTGGCAGGACCGAAGGCTAAGGGAGCAAACCCTAAGAAGAAAAGCGGAGGGGTAGGAGGTGTGTGTGTAGTGGCAGTGAGGTTGGAGGTGGTGTGTATATGTGTAGTGGTATGTATAGTGGTGGTGAGGTGGGAGGTGTTGTATAGTGGTGGTGAGGTTGGAGGTGGTGTGTATATGTGTAGTGGTATGTATAGTGGTTGTGAGGTGGGAGGTGTTGTGTAGTGGTGGTGAGGTTGGAGGTGGTGTGTATATGTGTAGTGGTATGCATAGTGGTTGTGAGGTGGGAGGTGTTGTGTAGTGGCAGTGAGGTTGGATGTGGTGTGTATGTGTGCAGTGGTATGTGTAGTGGTTGTGAGGTTGGAGGTGTTGTATGTTGTATAGTGGTGGTGAGGTTGGAGGTGGTGTGTATATGTGTAGTGGTATGTATAGTGGTTGTGAGGTGGGAGGTGTTGTGTAGTGGTGGTGAGGTTGGAGGTAGTGTGTATATGTGTAGTGGTATGTATAGTGGTTGTGAGGTGGGAGGTGTTGTGTAGTGGTGGTGAGGTTGGAGGTGGTGTGTATATGTGTAGTGGTATGCATAGTGGTGGTGAGGTGGGAGGTGTTGTATAGTGGTGGTGAGGTTGGAGGTGGTGTGTATATGTGTAGTGGTATGTATAGTGGTGGTGAGGTGGGAGGTGTTGTATAGTGGTGGTGAGGTTGGAGGTGGTGTGTATATGTGTAGTGGTCGTGAGGTTGGAGGTGTTGTATGTTGTATAGTGGTGGTGAGGTTGGAGGTGGTGTCTATATGTGTAGTGGTATGTATAGTGGTTGTGAGATGGGAGGTGTTGTGTAGTGGTGGTGAGGTTGGAGGTGGTGTGTATATGTGTAGTGGTATGTATAGTGGTTGTGAGGTGGGAGGTGTTGTATAGTGGTGGTGAGGTTGGAGGTGGTGTGTATATGTGTAGTGGTATGTATAGTGGTTGTGAGGTGGGAGGTGTTGTAAGTGGTGGTGAGGTTGGAGGTGGTGTGTATATGTGTAGTGGTATGTATAGTGGTGTTGAGGTGGGAGGTGTTGTATAGTGGTGGTGAGGTTGGAGGTGGTGTGTATATGTGTAGTGGTATGTATAGTGGTTGTGAGGTGGGAGGTGTTGTATAGTGGTGGTGAGGTTGGAGGTGGTGTGTATATGTGTAGTGGTATGTATAGTGGTGGTGAGGTGGGAGGTGTTGTATAGTGGTGGTGAGGTTGGAGGTGGTGTGTATATGTGTAGTGGTATGAGTGGTTGTGAGGTGGGAGGTGTTGTGTAGTGGTGGTGAGGTTGGAGGTGGTGTGTATATGTGTAGTGGTATGTATAGTGGTTGTGAGGTGGGAGGTGTTGTGTAGTGGTGGTGAGGTTGGAGGTGGTGTGTATATGTGTAGTGGTATGTATAGTGGTTGTGAGGTGGGAGGTGTTGTATAGTGGTGGTGAGGTTGGAGGTGGTGTGTATATGTGTAGTGGTATGTATAGTGGTGGTGAGGTGGGAGGTGTTGTATAGTGGTGGTGAGGTTGGAGGTGGTGTGTATATGTGTAGTGGTATGTATAGTGGTTGTGAGGTGGGAGGTGTTGTATAGTGGTGGTGAGGTTGGAGGTGGTGTGTATATGTGTAGTGGTATGTATAGTGGTGGTGAGGTGGGAGGTGTTGTATAGTGGTGGTGAGGTTGGAGGTGGTGTGTATATGTGTAGTGGTATGTATAGTGGTTGTGAGGTGGGAGGTGTTGTATAGTGGTGGTGAGGTTGGATGTGGTGTGTATATGTGTAGTGGTATGTATAGTGGTTGTGAGGTGGGAGGTGTTGTGTAGTGGTGGTGAGGTTGGAGGTGGTGTGTATATGTGTAGTGGTATGCATAGTGGTTGTGAGGTGGGAGGTGTTGTGTAGTGGCAGTGAGGTTGGATGTGGTGTGTATGTGTGCAGTGGTATGTGTAGTGGTCGTGAGGTTGGAGGTGTTGTATGTTGTATAGTGGTGGTGAGGTTGGAGGTGGTGTGTATGTGTGTCATGGTATGTGTAGTGGCGGTGAGGTGGGAGGTGTGTGTGTAGTGGCGGTGAGGGTAGAGGTGTGTGTGTATGTGTGTAGTGACGGTGAGGTGGGAGGTGTTGTGTAGTGGTTGTGAGGTTGGAGGTGGTGTGTATGTGTGCAGTGGTATGTGTAGTGGCGGTGAGGTGGGAGGTGGTGTGTATGTGTGCAGTGGTATGTGTAGTGGCGGTGAGGTTGGAGGTGTTGTATAGTGGTGGTGAGGTGGGAGGTGTGTGTGTAGTGGCGTTGAGGTTGGAGGTGGTGTGTATGTGTGTCGTGGTATGTGTAGTGGTGGTGAGGTGGGAGGTGTGTGTGTAGTGGCAGTGAGGGTGGAGGTGTGTATGTATGTGTGTAGTGGTGGTGAGGTGGGAGGTGTGTGTGTGTACTCTTGGTGATGTGGGTGTGGGGGTGTGAAGGTACGACTGGGAGCAGCAGCCAACACACTCTGCTGCGTGCAACCACAACCCGTGTGTGATGTCTACAATGACAGTCGACAAGAGGGCCCGGCCGGCCGGACAATCACTGCCGTAACAAGACCCCGGGGAGAGGCGGGTCTTGGCCGGGATGGGCGGGTGGACGGGACGGGGTATAGCCGGGGGCAGGCCGGGGCGGAGTGGGACGGGATGGAACGGGGGCGGCACGGCGTGGAGCATGGCGGGACGGGACGGCGCTCGGCTCGGCATGGCAGTACGGGGTGGGGACCGAGGTAAGGGCGGAGGTGGGGCAGGACAGCGCTGGAGTGGGGCGCCACCGGTGTAACGATTTCAACTTCCCCCCTTCCCAAGTTCCCCCCCGGGAATCTGAAAACGTTTTTAACTTCCCTCCGGGGAAATTAAAAACGTTTTCAGATTCCTGGGGGGGAACTTAAAAACAGTTTTCAGATTCCTCCCCCTATTTTCAAATTACCCCCTCCGGGAATTTTAAATTGTTTAAAAAACTTCAAAAAATGTTTAAAATTTCAGACCTATAATATTTTTTTCTTAACCATCTTGGAGACTTGCTGTGTCATTTGTGGTTAAATATGTTTTATTGTACTAGTAATAATTTCCATTATGCTATTCTCTGTATATTATAATATTTGTCATGAAAAATAACAAAAAATAACAAAAAAATAACAAAATAAAGAAAATTCCCCAAAAATGGGGGGGGGGGAGGAAGTTAAAAACAGAGGGAGGGAGAATTTGAAAACGTTTTCAAATTTCCCTGGGAGGAATTTGAAAACGTTTTCAAGTTCCCGGGGAGGGGGAACTTGAATATGGGGGGAATTTGAAATGTTTACACCGGGCAGGGGCGTGCAGAGTGTGATGGGGAGGGGGGCGGCGAACGGTGCAGGGTGCCGCGGGGAAGGACGGGACGGGGCTTTAACATGCAGGGCAGGGGCGGGGGCGTATCCACTGATAGAAGTGTAAAACATTCAGACGATTTAAGATAAATCTAATAGTAATAACGATAGAATAATTGTATGATAATGACACACGATGTATTTATTAATTATTTGAGCTATTCCGACAGAATTATAGATAAACGTGGATGTGTAGGTAATACGGCATCAACGGTCAACTTTCTTATAGCTCAACGGGCCCATGTGTGCTCATGCACGACGGTAGAGAGAATCGAGGTGTGGCAGGCCGCTGTATATGGAGATGGCCAAATGTGATTCTCATTTCCTATTGCCCGACACAGATGAAGGTGGGTAGATGTCACTTAGCTGCTCATAGCATTACCTGATTCCATGCAGGTTCCTCTGTACTCAGGGATCGTCCAACGTTTTCAACATTGTCGTGTCGTACGAAGCATACAATCAGGAGGAGGCGTCATCAGTCAAGTACGACATTGATCGTTTAATAAAACGTTCATATTTTTCAGCAAACCTTTTGTTTTTGTTTATTAGTTCATTAAACAAGGGACTTTGCAAACATGGACCATTGGTCCTCATTCCATTGATCATTGTCATATCCTACTAATGCTCAATACGAGGCTACTTCGCGACAGTCAGTATTGTTTAATTCATTAGTTTGACTCAACCCGTGTTCGAACCGAGGGGTTCAAATCCCATGACCTACCAAACAGGGGCGGCCACCCCGTCTGTGTTTTTAGTAAAATGATGTGTTCTATTTTGGGGAAAGGGTTGTGTCTGGTAAGGAGTACTGTTTGCACTACGTTGAAAGGTTCACAACTGTGGATAACCTCCAATATGAGGTACCAGTATAGGAAGCGCATTGATTGGCGATGGCTCGCTCCATCACCAGATGTATTGTTTGTTGGTGAGTCTTTTATTTGTATTTCTATTTTACACAAGTATTTTTCGTTGGAGGTTCTACATCCTGGCAACATCTAATGCCATATTAGGACTTGTCACAGCCCGCACTCAAGGTCGCTTTATAGTGCTGCTCCATTGGAAGATCTGGTCATCTGCATCATAACCCTACATTATCCTAATTCTGAGAAAACCAGTACTTTCCCTATTATAGTCATGCTGATTGCTATACGAGGTAGCGAAGAGGATCAATTATGTATGTTGTTGGTGTGACTTGGCCGGAGTTCGAACCCACGACCTCTCGCACAGGTTTATTTATATTGGGAAGGATGTTAGTGTGGATGTGTGTGTCGAAGTGAGGCTTTCGGGAAATATTTAGTTCACCCACAGTGAGCTAGTATTCTAAAATACTTGATATACAAAAACAAGATAATCTAAAGCATGGTATTTAAGTTACTTTCCTGGATTGGTTGGATAGATATGTGTATAAACAGAAGTTGCATACTTTGTAGCTGTCAACACACTTCTTTCTGGTGACAGAATGAACACTATGTTCCTGAAAAGCAAATCCTCAATATTTTACCAGCTAATAAAGTAGTATTAAATAATTCAATTTCCATTTTATTGAATTGCAGGTATTATCTGATTGATTGATTGATTAATTGGGAGTTGCTTAACACATGCGGACGCAGCAAAGGCCATATTCACAGCAAACGTGTCCAATCTTTATTGTCAGAAAAGTAAAGCTTGTTTTATTTAACGACCCCTCTAGAGCACATTGGTTTTTATCATCAGCTATTGGATGTCAAAGATATGACCATTCTGACATATTTCTTTGTAGGAATCCAGCTGGTGCAACTCAGAGGATACTCATTAAGATAAGCAGAAAGGGGCCTTTATTGTCAACCATTACAAAGAATGTAAAAGAATACCATCAATGTGTTGAAAGGATATCTATGCTGAAGGTAAAAGCGTTGGTTTAAGACTGAAGGATTGGGCTGAGAGGGGTGCCAATACCCAACTACCGGTGTACGCTGTAGCCGCGACACAGCATGCTGGGTCTCGGCTTCAGTCATTACTGACGGAACAGCGGTAGTCAGGATACTGGTATTGGGTAGGGCAGCAAAGGCAGGGACTAGTCGTATATGGATGCCTCTTTTTTAAATGTGTGGGTGGTGGGGGTGTGCTCATGTGAATGATTCCCCTCGACATCTTTTTTCCCTACTCAGGCTGACAGTAGATGCGTCAACAACGAACAAAGATGCAGCAATATCAACAACAGCCTGCCCCAATCCTAATTTTGATATACTACTACATCGGGGGCCTATCCATCCCCACAGTCCCAATTGCGTATACTACTAACTAGCAGACCATTGCAATGCTTGCAACCGTCCAGGGCTGACTGAGTAGGCTTACCTCAACCGGCTGCCCGCTAACAAGGATGCCGGGAAGGACGCTGAGGAGGATGACGGGAATGATGCCTGGGGGGATGCCGGGAAGGATGTTAGGAATGATGTCGGTGTTGCGTTTCGGAGGCACACCAGTTTGCCAGGGACATATCACTTCTGCACATGGGTCAAAATCGAACAGCATCGTCACTAACCTTATTAATTTAATATAATGTTTTGGGGAAAGATGTTTTCTATATGTGTACCAAACGATTTGTTTCTAGGTGGTGTGGTTTTAGAGATATTTCACTTTTTCTGTATTTTCTGTATGAACATTGCTCACGACCATTGACAATGCCTTGAGTTTGACAGTACGTGCAGTGCAAAACGTTAGTTTTATTCAAAACTAATAGAAATCCAGAACCCCAACCATATCAATTTAATATATTCTTTTTGGTAAACATGTTTTTTATATGTGTACCAAGCGATTTGTTTATAGGTGGTCTAATTTGAGAGATATTTGACTTTTTCTGTATGAAGATTTGCTCACGGCCGTTGACAATGCATTTGAATGGATGTATCCCTGGCAAACTGGTGTGCCTCGGAAACCGCAACACCGGGAAGGATGTTAGGAAAGATGTCGAGAAGGATGTCAGGAATGATGCCGGGAATGATGCTGGAAAGGATGCCGGGGAGTATATCGGGAAGGATGTAGGGAATGGTGCTGGATAGGATTCCGTGAAGGAGGCCATGAAGGATGCCGGGAAGGATGCCCGAGAGGATGCTGGGAAGGATGGCGAGGAGGATGCTGGGAAGGATGGCGGGGAGGATGCTGGGAAGGATGGCGGGGAGGATGCTGGGAAGGATGTCAGAAAGGATGTCGGAATGGTGACCGGGAAAGATGCCGGAGAGGATACCGGGAAGGAAGCCAGTGAGGATGCCAGAGAGGATGCCTGGAAGGATGCCGGGGAGGATACCAGGAAGCATATCTGGATGGTGACCGGAAGGATGCGGAGGGGATGCCGAGAAGGAAGCCCGGGAGAATGTCGGAGAAGGATACCGGGAAAAATGTCGGGAAGGATGCCGAGAGGATACCAGGAAGGATGTCGGGATGGTGACCAGGAAGGATGTCTGGGAGGATGCCGGGAAGCATGCCGGGAAGGATGCCGGGGAGGGATCCCGGGAGGAGGTCGACAAGAAGGCCGGGGAGGGAGCCCATCAATGAGCCCAGTCCGCTGTCACTGTGTGACTGATGTCTGGTCAGCCCTCTACCACTGATCACCACGAATTAGGACCGTCGCCATTGTTGTAAAGTGGACCCTTTACCAAACGGCCCGCAGCGTTCACCTGCCACGCAGCGGGAAGAGGACAGTGATTTGTAGGTGATTCATGGGTGATTTGCAGGTGATTCATGGGTGATTTACAGGTGACGTGTCAGGCCCAAACCAGCGCCTGGCCAGGCAATCTCCTTTTTTATGTGTTATGGGCGGACTGGGGTGCGACTACCACTACTTATACATACAATGGGCAGTGTTGTGTGGGGGTGGGGGTGGGGGGTGGGGTTTGGAGGGGGGTGCGGGGAGGCGGATGGGGGAGGGGGAGCGCTAAGAATTGGGAGGGATGCGGGGGGGGGGGTGAACAGTGTCATTATTATACGAAGGAGCCCCATCAGTGTGAGCACAGTTATATAGGGAGGAGGGGGATATGGGTGATGGGGTGATGAGGTGATGGGGTGCGGGGGGGCGCAGTCTTTTTAATAAGGGAGAGTGGGGGTGGGGGATAACTCAATATATGCTATTTACCACGTCAGTGGTAAATCAGTCAAATCAATCTCATGAGACTTATCAGTTTATTGTTATTCTGTTTACCAGGGGTCAGCTAGTGATAACCCTGTCACACTACGGCATATCTCGCGGGCATGCCACCAACGCGCAAAATCACTTTTAATCATCGAGAAACATCAAGATTTCTGGCGTCAGCGCAACGTATTGGTAGCGTGCAGCCGACGTTGTGCGAAAAAAAAAAAAAGTTTGGCACGCCGTCCTGATATGACCTTAGATGTTGGTAGGACATAAAACAACAACAGACAAAAAAAGCAACAGTTTGGCGCAATGTGTGGGAACGAGCCTCCCACGCACGCGGCATGTGCATATCGTTCGCATAACATTATTCCAGCGATGTCGACGTGCTTCTGATGTCGCCATAATGTTGGCACCTGCGTGGTGTCGCGCGTTGTCGGTCGTCGAAAGTTTTGTGCAAGCACAAAACTTCGCCGGTCACCTAACGCATGCCGGCGACCATCGCCGTAGATCAATGAATACCAAGGCGCACCTAATGCGCGTCTAACGCTTCCTGACGTCTGCTGACGATTCGCCAAAAAGTGACACACGTCGACGCGCGTTGGCGAGAAACATCATAATGTGACAGCACCATGATATATATACACACAGCGTGTGTGTATATATACACACGCTGAAGAAAAGCCGTCGTAAGACCTAAATCAGGTAGCATTGTTATCTGTGCCTGTCTATCCGCGTTTAGGAGGGTGTACCGAGCAGGTGGCAGTGATCAGGCGCCCCCAACGAGCCCGGCCCCCCGCATTTAGGACGCCGTGTTCCGGGCCGGGCCTGGTAATCACCGAGTTACGGGGGCCGTCTGCCCCGACTCCCGCCAAGTAACAGACGCCCCCCCCCCCGCATTCCCCCCCCGCCCCATCCCCCCCCCCCCCCCTCCCCCCCCCCCCCCCCCCGCTCATGCATCAAACCCCGCCGAGGGAGAGCGGGAAGTACAGTGTCGTCTGCCACGCACGCCTCACGTGATGCCTGACATGGCGTCACGTGACCTGCGCGTCTGTCTGTTTGTCGTCTGTCTAGTTGGCGTTCCGACAACGCGTGCCCTCTCTCTCTCTCACAGTCTGACATTTATTTTCTACGATAATGTGTGCGTCATTAGGAGTAACATGTTTGTTGCTTGCTTGTTTGTTTGTTGTTTACACATCCTAGCAACATCTAAGGCCATATCAGGATGGGTATCGACTTGTGACAGTGCACACTCATGGCAACTTTATAGTGCTGCCCCACTGGGAGACTAGACCACCAACACCAATACCTGATATCCCACTCAGCCACATTATCCTGACACTGAGCCAACCAGTCCTAACCGTATACTAATAATGCCGAGCGCCAGGCTAGGAACCGACAAGTAAAAATTGTTACGTCATTGTGTAAAATATTTTGACTTTCTACACATAGTTACATTACAAAATAGATTACATTTAAAGCACCCATTTGTTTTTATTTAATAGATAATCCAATGTGTAAATCATTTCCTTCCCAGACTGATACTGGGGGCAGTCTGCCTCAGTGGGATACTGTCATGTTTAATGTTTATTGGATTTGTATTGAATCTGTATTGAGTGCATCAGATATGATAATGGTGTCTGATCGGGTTGCCATGATCCAGTGGCAGCGGGGATATGGGAAAGATGAGTGCACCCTAGCTGCACCCATCCCTACCATTCTGGAACCTCAAGATGGGAGCCATAAAGAGTAAAATAATAATATTTCATGGATCAATGACATCA
Organism: Branchipolynoe longqiensis; assembly: GCA_030323885.1. Classification (NCBI taxonomy): domain Eukaryota; kingdom Metazoa; phylum Annelida; class Polychaeta; order Phyllodocida; family Polynoidae; genus Branchipolynoe; species Branchipolynoe longqiensis. The sequence goes on from CM059187.1 coordinate 95,749,775, forward strand.
TGTACCTTCAATGACACCACATACCCTCAATGACATGTCCGTAGGAGTGCTGGAGAGATTCAAAGCCTGAGAGAGCTGGCAGTCACCAGCGGGCCTTCCATGTGATAACAGGTGGCTTGTGTGTCTGTGTTGCATTCTGGGTTCTATCCACTATAGCCCATTTCTCTATTATAGCCAGGCAACTACAGAACTCATCCTTCTCCAGATCATTTCTTCTATTACACATTCTGGTCTTTATGCTTAACTTGTATTCTATTCTAACGCACATTCACTCCCGTTTATAAAAAAGATCTGGCAACCACCTTTAAAAGGGAATTAATAGATAGTACAATGTGTAGTAGTGAATTATCCCATAGATCTCAATTGGTTTGACTCGACCAGGGTTCGAACCCAGGTACCCATGGGTTTGGATCCCCCGATTGTTTGTTTGTTGGTTCACCGGGTGTTTTGTTGCGCTTTACAGTAAACAATGTATCTAAAAGTATCTAACGGAAGATCCGCATCAGATATTATAAACATTAGACTTGCATAGTCCCATGGTCTTTGAATTTGTGATTTATTTTTTAGATACATAATATCAGATTGACCATTATAACCTCCTAGATAAATATATCTGGTTGACTATTATAATATACTATTCATTAACGTTGCATAGTCTGATGGTTTTGAGATTCTGTAATTTTCTTCTGAGATAAATATATTACATTGATTGCTGTAATTTCCCTCACTTTAGTTTGAAGTACCTTCTATTTTAAATGGCTAACTTATGAAATATTTGAAGTGCAAACATGTCAAATTACTTTTGGCAGGCACGCCAATACTCTGATCCCATCAGCTTCAGCAGTGATATGTTCTATAAAATTGACGCAGCATACCCTTCGAGGTAGCAACAAATGCTTAATAAGTGCATCAGTATCTAACTTAGATATGGAGAATCAAATCTAGATAATTGTTCCGCTTTGACAAATGTATGCTCCATCAGACTTTGCAGCTTAAATCCGGAGTAGCTTTGAGGAAAGATGGCTAACATTGGGGCAATTTGAACTCAAAGAACCCAAAATAATGTTAGCAAGCTTTCCAAAACCCCTGTATTTGTGGCCCAGATTCACACCTCGCGATGGTCACGTGATCTAGGTTGACCTACTAATGTGTAGGTAGTCTGGTTCCCTATAATTTTCTACTGGCCAAGGCAGGTTCATCCAGCTGGTAAGAATCATTGCCCCCCCCCCCCTCCCACCTCTACACACTATTCCCAGTGATTGTGAGTGTGTGCGGGGGGAAGGGGTAGATACAAGATTGACCCCATACTTGTAGTACACGGGTGAATGACAACATAGTCTAAATGCTGGCGAAAATAGCTTCAGTATGGAACAGGAAGTAGAATGCCTGGTTCCAATATCAAATGGCTACGTATATTGGCACAGAGTTGATGAAATGGGAGAGAATGCAAAAAGACAATATGGCGGCAATAGAATGCCGTCGATTTCACTTAAAAATCTTATTAAACTAGATGTTTTCCTGGCATCCTGGCAACATCTAGGGTTCAACTCAAAGGTAGTGGGGAAATATGAAGACATATACAAAGAATAAATGTTCCTTCTTAGATTGTGGATTTAGGCTCTCATTTCATTTCCCCGCTTTTTGGACAGCTTTTAAATAGGGTTGGTATTCACCTGTGTACTGCAAGTACGGGGTGAATCCTTCATATAGTGAATGGGGTGCATATTACTGTATGGGGTGAGTATCTGATTAGCACACTCCCAGAACCAGCCAATGTGGGTGATGTGAGTATGTGTGGGGCCGGGGGGGGGGGGGGTAGGTATGTGTGAGGCATGGGTGTATGTATCAGAGGGGGGGGGGGGGCTAGAAGTTGGTGTCAGTATCAGTGTGTGGGTGTGGGTGGGTGTGGAGTATTCTGGGGGAGTGGGTAAACAACTAACCCAGCTGTTTGTGATATTTGGAGTGAAACAACGATAAATAAAATATAAAATGTACCTCCTGGCAATGGCGTGACCCGGGTAGAGGAGGGTATGAGGCGGAAGAAGAGAACCATTGGAGGATTGGTGTGTGTGGGGGGGGGGGGATCACGTGGGGGGAGAGTGGGACCAGGAGGGGAGCGGGGGGAGTGTATCTGGGTTCTATGAACGCCGGGACTTAGCTCAACTGCTGTAAAAGTTTGGTTCTTCTAGAAATGCTTCTTCTAGGACAGCTTGCTTGGCGTGGTTTTAAGCCCTAGCAACATCTAAGGTTATATCAGAACTGATGTCGACTCATGACGGTGCACATGCATGACGACTTAATAGGGTTCTCGCACTGAGATACCATGCCGTCTGCACCATGATTCGATATCCAACTCTGTCAAAAATATCCAGGTACTGACCAACAAAAGTGATTAAGACCTGATCTGCCTCTAGAGGGCAGCACGGTTAGGTGGAGAATTAATAGTCGCACGGTTGGTTGATTGGAGCTTTACGTCCTGGTAACATCTAAGGTCATATCGGGATGGTTACCGGCTTCAGTGCGCTCTGATGGCGACTTTATAGTGCTGCCACACTAGAAAATCAGGCCACCCACACCACCGCCCAATATCCTACTCACTTACAATATCCTGATACTGAGCTGGTCAGTCCTTGCCTATCACATTAATGCAGAGCACCAGGATGGGGAACGACATGTATAAATTGTATAAGTCATTGGTTTGATTCGACCGGGAACCGAACTCCCGACCTTCCGCATGCAAGGTCCTCGCTATCCAGATTCGGCCACCGAGCCCGGTAATAATCGTGTTGTGTTCTGAATATGCTGGGGCAAAATCTGGCTCAGTGTTTTTGGTTTCCAACATTTGATTGGTTGGTTGTTGTAGTCTTACATCCTGGCAACATCTAGGGTCATATCAGTACGGGTACCGACATGTGACAGTGGGTAACTCATGGCAACATAATAGTGCTGCCCCACTGGGAGACCAGGCTGCCAGCACCATGAACTGATATCCCACTTGGACACATTATCCTGACAATGAGGCAACCAGTTCTTGCCCTATCCTAATAATGTCGAATGGCTGGTTAGGAAGCGACAAGGCATACATTTGTTAAGTCATTGGTTTGACTCGACCAGGGTTCGAATTTGTGGGGTAGAATCCCACAATCTAACAAAATGGTCCAACATTTGATGCTTCTATCCAACTACTAGAAAACAGAAGGATAATCCACCTAAAAACATTAGCATATGGATATAGCCAAGACATTAAGCGTCTAACCCAACCACTAAGGGACACCAGAGCAAGCAAGGCACCACTACTAAGGCAGACCAGAAGCCAGATCAAAGCCCATGAAAGGAGCACACTGGAAATGGCCGCCAAGGCATGGACAATGCGCAAACGGTGAAAGAAAGACAAATCCCTGACCTAAAAACGTACACAAAATATCTGTACAAAATAAAAACTGGAAACCCCAACTGAACTGCACCACAAGGGGGCAGGTGATATGTCACGGCCCACCAACCGGAAATATAAAAGCCAGATAACATATCCAACAACAATATAAATCAAATCAAATTCAAACAAACATAACTCAACCACCTATTAAGTACAGGCCTATGGACATGTAAATAAAATAGGCTAGGATAGAATTAAGTAGAAAAAAGCGGAAAACTCTTCCCAAGAAAACCCCAAAACACTAACATAGAACCTTAAGAAAACAACTAACATAATAATAAGAACATAGAACAAAAATAGAACAAATATACAATGCCAAGAGGGCCCAAAAAAAACCTAACATAGGCTACTAAACGTACCAACAGACTATCTATCTGCAACTGAAATGCAGACAATCAAATAACTTATCAGCAGCTACTGCTTGGTAAGACAACACCAACACTACAGCTGGCCAGCATTGAAAACAAGCCTCGGTACCCGGGTTTACATGCTATGGACAGTATAAATACAGCCTCAATAAAAAAAAAATGTAAAAAAACTATGCAGGCTTCACCTAGCTTCACCAGTATCCGGCGTCCCTCTCCCACTGGAACCATCAACATTCACGCCGGACACCAGCTAACGATTTCTTCGAGACAGGACAGCAATAAGGGCTATCGAATCTGGCCCGATATCGGCCAGGAAAGCCCACACAATCAGCCGGTCACTTCGCACATGCACCGAGCGCCGTGGCCGAATCGGTAGAGCGCGGGCCTCGCATGCGGGAGGTCGGGAGTTCGGTTCCTATTCGAGTCAAATAAATGATTTGTCACTCCCTAGCCTGGATATGGCAAGGATTGGTTAGTTCAGTGTCAGGATAATCTGACTGAGTGGGATATCGGGTTATGGTGCTGGTGTCCTGATTACCCAGTGGGGCAGCACTATTAAGTTGCCATGAGTGCGCACTGTCACAAGTCGGTACCCGTCCCGATATGACCTTAGTGGTTGCTAGGATGTAAAACGCCAACAACCGTCGAACCAATCTCCCACATGCACATTTAGGCTGGCGTATTCAGGTCATGTGTACAGGCCTAGATAAAGCTCTCACCCGGAAAAAAGTAGTAGCAACTGATTGCAACCACATCAAGGATCTACACACACGCCAAGGAAAAGCAGCACCCACAAACAAATGGATTTTTGTTTTACACCCTAGCAACATCTAAGGTCATATCTGGATGTGTACTGATTTGTGACAGTGCTTACTCACGACCACTATATTTTTTAATGTTGCCCCACTGGGAGATAAGGCCACCAATGTCATGACCAGATATCCCACAGTCATATTATCCTGATACTGTGCTAACCAGTTCTTGTCCTATCCTATTAATGCTGAAGGTCAGGCTAGGTAGCGACAAGTATCCATTTTGGAAGCCATTAGTTTGACTTTGCTGGGATTCGATTTTTCAGGCCCAGGCGGGTAGGATCACCAATTTCCATCCAAGTACTAATGGGTCCTCACCATGGCTTAACTCTAATGCATTTTCTGTTGTTGAAAAAAAAAAGTTTAATCGTGAACAATTGGTCTTATTCACCATGCTCTGGCATGGTGAATATGAAGCTATTCTGTTAGTAGAATTTGATGCAGTTAAACCCTTTACTTTGTTGCAGATTTGATAACAAATATAATATGATGCTAGGTGTGGTTTCCCTTTGTTATTGTTAAAACTAGTTCAGTGAACCCCTTTGGAAGAAATGGTACACATGTATGGTCAAGTTTTAGCAGATGGCATGGTAGTGGTGCTACTTTTTTTAGCTTAGTAAGTGTACTCCAGATCTCAATAACTATACCATGCCATGATTCACTATGGATATGTCGTTCAATAGGGATGTTGTAGAATGATTTTGCTGTTGTAGGGTATTAATGATTTCCTTGTACTAGTTAGTGTTTAGTAGAACTAATGCAGTCATAGTGGGTGGTTGATTGAGGTGGGTTGTTATGTGTTGTGGGAAGATGGGAAGGGGAAAGTATGAGTAGGCAACGTGATACACTGATGTGTCGTGATCATTCATAATATAGCAGGCTGCACTGACCTCTCGCGCAAGACCCCACATAGACAGGTAAGCGCGGATAGTGTGATCGCATCAGGGAGCCTAGATAGTCTAACGGTTAGGACGCTAGTCCCGAAATGATCATTCATAATATAGCAGTCTGCCCTGACCTCTCACACAAGACCCCAAATAGAGAGGTTGGCGCGGATAGGGTGATCGCATCAGGGAGCCTAGATAGCCTAATGGTTAGGACGCTCGTCCCGGAATGGCAATAAGTGTGGCTTCGACTCTAGTGCTCTAGTTACAATATTTCCCCCATTTCAATTCAATTCAAAGAAGATTATTTCAACATCCTCATATACAGTTACAATTTCCATGAAACTTAATTAATTACAGTGGATGAAGGAAAGGAGGATGCACAACAAAAAACAATGCCTATGATAAACATGCCCCTTGGAAAAATATAAATAATAGACAGAATATAATAGTTTTAAAACCCTTTCCTACCCACTCAACAAATGAAGGGTTCAGCCACAAAACCATGTAAACGGCAATCTAAAAATTTGATTAAAATAACAGATTTGTTCCTGAAAATAATTTTCATTCTCACTAATTCCACTTTTCTTGTCATGACATGGTTATGGAACAATGAACAAAACAGTAGGAATGTAAAAAGCTTAACATTTTGAGGGTTTGATTCCAATGTTTATCTAAATCTTTTGATTGGCGTTTACAGGATTTTGCGCCTGAATTCTTCAAATATAAAATTGTATACTCTTTGATTCAATCAGTCCACAATAATAATAATAATACATTTGGAACAAATTAAACTCATTTTCCCCCTCCTTTAAAAAAAAACCATAGCTAAACTTGCATGTCTTCCAAAAGTCACAGTTCTATTCTAACCAGAAAATTCAATAGCAGCACATCACAGAACACCGCCACTGTGTGCGTAGGACCCCAGCCTTTGAAACCCATCCATCTTCACAGCAATCCGTGTGGGATGGTTCCATTCAGTGTGCAAACTGTGCAGATGAGAGCCACAAATACAAATAAAAATGACACTGCAACTTGTAAATAAAGTAAGCAATCCGTCTAAGTCCAATGGCAAACACAGCCTTGCAAACACGCAACTTGCTCGTGGGATTACGTCACTTGAGCTGTCAGGCAGACACACCCAATTATCTAGAAAACCAGCCTGGTCTTAGACCGATGTTAATGTGGCATGCATAGGCTGATGTTTCATTTTTTTTCCATTTCTCCCACATTTAATTTTCGATGTATATATATATTAGGTTCAATATTACAGATCTGGGTCTTTCTGGAAAACCGGAACCCACCACATTTGTGACATGGCTAAACAAAAAAGTTGAAATTATTCAAAATAATAGCAGAATCTATGTTCATAAGTCTTACGTTTGTGTTTGCTTGTTGGTAAATGATCATTTAATTCAGCGAATGATGGTATTTTTTCAGCTTTCTTCCGATTATGAAGGGTTATATGCTGTGCATATGTCAGAGTTGGAAAAAACAGACTATTTCACCTTTTAAATTTCATGTCATACAAACTTAGTGATATACTAAAATGTATCATGTAACATGGAAATCAAACACACACCTACAATTTCATTTTAACATACAACACATTCAGACATTATTTTATTGATTTCAGTTAAAGCTGCATAGTCCGATAAAGCATCATATTTCCAAAACCAAAACCCTCACCTAGATTTGATTCTACAAATTTAACCTTAGATACTGGTGCACTTATTAAGCATGTATTGCCACGTAGGAGGGCATACTGTGTTAATTCAATAGAAACTGTTATTGCATAAGCCTATGGTGTCAGAGTTTTGGATTGCTTGCCAAAATTAATTTGTCATGTTGTCACTTCAAATATCTCCAAAGTTATCCATTAAAACTAAAGGTTACTTCAACATAAAGCAAAGTAGATTATAATGATCAATCTAATGTATCTAGCTCAGAAGATTGCACAAATTTAAAAACATCGGACTATGCAACTTTAAGTAAACAAAATTGTCCTACAAGAAAAAGGTTGAAATAAAATTGAAAAAACCAGCCCAGTCATCATTTTTAGTTTTGACCTATTTCAAGTGTTTTTATTCCTCTGAATAACATGTTGTCAGTGTTGATGCGCGAAAAGGAAGAAGGCAAGGCGGGGGTGGGAAGAAAAAGGCATTTTATTAACGCCTCAAACAGAGCATACAGAGGAAAGGAACAAAGCAGGGAAGGGCTCATGAGGAGCAAAATGATAACAGGCTCGGGAGGAGCAATGCAGTGAAGGGCTCATGAGGAGCAGAAAAGATAAATACAACAGGGGCTCATAAGGAGCAATGTCAGAGTTCTGGTAGAGGGGGGGCCGAGGAGCCCTCCGCCAAAGAGTAAGGAGAGGGCTCGAGGCGCGCCCGAGGCGGGGGCACGGGGCGCCCGAGGTGGGGGCCCGGAGAAGCTGGTCTGGTTGAGAGGAGGGTCCGGGGCCTACGTGGAGGGGGGAGCGGGCAGCCAAAAGGGGGAGGCCCGCTCCCGAGGCCTGGGGGAGGAGGTCCGGCGAGGGTCGAGCAGGGGGGCAGCGAACTCCTCAGGGCTGGGCGGGGTGGGAGTCGGGGCCGGGCCGGGCGGATTCATGAAGGCGGTGTCGTGAGGGTCGGTGGCTGGGCTGTCTGGGGAGGGTCCCTCGTAAGGCTGGGCTGTGTCGTCTGAGGTGTGAGGTGCGAGGTGATGGTCCCCGGCTTCGTCTGGGCGGCGTTTCGATCGGTGTTCGCTGGGGGGCTGTCGGTGGACGTCGCGGGGCTGTCGGCAGTGGTTGGGGTGAGGCGCCGGGAAGGGCCCCCCGGGCCGGCCGGGGGGGCGGCGGATCAAAAATCCCCGAGGCGGCCGGGGTCTGGCGCTCACGGGCTTGCTTGGTGCGGCATCCGGCCTCGCTGTGCATTGTTAATATGCGCCGTACGTTGGCGCAATAAGCACAGACGTGCCGGCGCCTGTCTCCCACCTCGCCGTGGGCCTCCCCGAGGGGGGCCCGATCGCACGAGGCGGTATCGCGGTTCCAAGCGGAGCAGGGGGCCCCGTGAGCGTGCCTATCGTAGGCGGTGCGGGTGTCGACTTGCTGCCGCGGCAGGTGTGCGCCTCGGGCCCCGTCGTCGCCTCGGGGAGCTGTAGTTGCCGGGGTGGGGAGGGAGTCGATGGTCAGCATGCTGTCGACTCGGATCATGTTGAGGGCCACGGGGTCGTGCCACCCTTGGGGGAGCCTCCCGTCCGCGATCCACGAGAAGATGGTCTCTGAGTACCGGCGGACGGCCGGCCAGGGGTGGACGAGGTTGTCCCTCATGATGGTGAGGTGGTGGTGGTGTAGGCCCTGGAGAGAGTGGGCGGGAAACGAGGGGTGGTTGACCAGGGTGAGGAGGGCGAGGTGATACTCGTCCTTAGTGGCCTCACCCAGTTTCACGGGCTTCCGTCCCGGCCCCCTCTCCACCAGGTCGGAAGGGAAGACATAGCCTGAGGGGACACCTCGGCGCCGGACGGTGTGGTGCGCCTCGGCGGAGGCCAGGATCTCGCGGACTGCGTCGGCCGCGGATGCTGGGCTGTGCTCCACCGTCTCCTGGCGGTAGGCGGGCGGCGGGGCCGAGGCGGCGGCGAGGCGGTTGTACCCCTCGTACTGCGGATGCACCGCCCCGGGCAGAGTCGCTTGAGGTGGTGGAGGCGGTAGGGTGTAGACGGCCTCCCGCATTGAGGCGAGCTGGGGGCTGTCCGGGTCTCCTCGGGCGACCTCGGTCTCGACGGCCTCTAGGCGGGTAGAGAGCCGGCTGATCGCCTCGAGGAGGAGGGCGGTGTCGCTGGAGGGCCGGCCCGAGGGTGCCGAGGGTGAGGCCGCGGCCGAGTAGGGTGCGGAGCCTCCCGGCGTGGCCATGACAGTAGTCCTGGTGCTCCTCCGGCTTTTCCCTTTTCCGCGCCCGGGCATGATGGATCGGTCCGAGGAGGAGCGGCGGTCCGAGGTGGAGCAGTCAAGAGAAAAGGGGGCAGAGAGCTGGAAGGCGGCAGGAGGGCGAGTGCCTGAGGAAGGCCGGCGGGCGGCCTTATAAGGGAAGGGGGGGGGGGGGGCCGGGCACGCGACAGCAGGTGAGTTGTGAAAGCTGCCGGCCCGGGGGAGGGGAGTGAGGGTGAGCAGCGGGCGTCGGGTGAGGCGCGAATGCTGCGCGACACGGGGGGCGGGGGAGGAAGCGGCGCGCGGCGGCGTCGGGTGAGGTGTGAGCGCAGCGCGACAGGCCGGGGCGGGGGGAGGGTCTCTTCCTCTCCTCGCATCAAGCGTAATGCTTCGCATTACGACCAATGCACTGGTCTTCCAGCCCTAATCACAATTGCCTCTACACAGTAAACAAATCTACAACAATATACAGATAGACAATTACAGGGAAATAAGCAGAACATTCGTTGAACAATTTTAAACTGTCCTCAGGACTGCTCTGCTTAGCATTGCTTTTGCTGGTAAATGAAATTTCTTCATATTTCAACTGTGTTTGTGTCAGTCGTAAATTGTGCACACTTTCTTTTCTTTTCATTGGACACCACCTTAGAATGGTGGTATCCTGCCCGTCAGGGAGCTCATTAAATGTGTAGTGCCATGGTGTTCATTGGGGGCTTACATTCTAGCAACATTTAAGGTCATACAAGGACGGGTACTGACTTGTGATGGCACGCACATATGGTGATTTATGACAGTGCGTGCTCATGGCAACTTTGTGATGCAGCTCCACTGAGAAACCAGGCCGCCAGCAACCATGACCCGATATCCCACTCAGAGATATTATCCTGATACTCAGCAAACCAGTCCTAAGCCCTATCCTATTGATTCCATGTGGCAGGCTAAGTAACGACAAGTGTCAATTCATTGTAGGTCATTGGTTTGACTCGGTCAGGGTTAAATGGGGCATGGGAAGCCAGTGAGCGCTCTGAGCAATTCTGCCATTTTGTCCGGCTTTACATTTATTGTTAAAGTGAAATCAGGTTTGCTGCAAGTCTGGTGAGAACTGAGGTCGAGATACTATAATAAATAGCACTATTAAGGAATATGCTATCGAGACCATCTACTCCTGCATCCATCGAATGAGAACCAGACGGGATGGCCTAATTGGTAAAGAGTGCTGGTTGGCTTCATTTGTTACAATATCATTGGTGTGAACACCTACCAAGTCACCCCAATGATTTACAGTGTTGATACTTGTCCCTGATTAGCCTGGTCCCTTGACGTAATCAGGATAGGGCAAGAATTAGTTTATGCACCATGCAGATTGCCAAATGAGTAGAGTGTCCGTCTCCTATTTTAGGCAGATCATGGGATTCGAATGCATGGGTTTGAACCCCGGTCGAGTCAAAGCAATGACTTAAAAATTGATAATTGTGGCTTCCTATCAAGGCACTCGGCATTATTAGGATAGGCCAAGGACTGGTTGGTTCAGTGTCAGGGTAATGTGACTAAGTGTGATATCAGTTGATGGTGCTCAGAGCCCAATCTCCCACTGGTCCAGCACTATAAAATCACCACGAGTGCGCACTGTCACAAGTCGGTACCCGTCCTGTTGTGACCGTGGTTGTTGCTAGGATTGAAAACCTCAAACAAACAATAAATCTCCCAGGATGCCACCCAGGACCTTGTGTAATGAATCGTAACTAAACCTCAAAATTAGCATCAATTGTCAGAACAGAGCATGGTTGAGCCTAATACGGCTCCGATTCATTACAAGGCTTAAACTAATACCTGAGGCTTACCAACAACAAAGACCTTGTTCCTTCAGGAATTATCTCCAGGGTAAGAACTAACAAAACACAACTCGAGATGAAACAGTTCATCTTATCAACACACATTACCGGGCGCGATGGCCTCATCAGTAGAGCGCGGACGTCGCGTCCCGAAGGACGGGAGTTTGGTTCCCGATCGAGTCAAACCAATGACTTTCAAATTGATACTTATCGCTTCCTAACATGGCGCTCGGCATTACTAGGATAAGGCAAGGACTGGTGTGCTTAGTGTCAGGATAATATGACTGAGTGGGATATCGGGTCATTGTGCCAGTGGCCTGATTTCCCAGTGGGGCTGCACTGTAAAGTCACCATGAGTGTGCACTGTCACAAGTCAGTACCCGTCCTCATATGACCTTAGATGTTGCCAGGACATGCCACTCCAACAACCAACCAATCTTATCCACACACCCAATAAGCTAACATCAATATGCTCATAGTCCATCTTGGTAAGATGCATTCATCTGTGCCGTTTACTGTTACTTCTCAGATCGCTGGTGTCGTGATGCATGCAGCACAATGTTCTCCCTCCTTCCTCATATGGGACAATGTTGCTCTCTACATGGCGCCCAGCTTCTAATGTGAAAAGATCGGGAGTTTAAATCCCAGCCGAGGCAAACCAATTGTAAATTCGTCGTCTGGCAGTTGTAGTTGTGTAGGCAGGCTAATAGGAAATCACTACAGGCAAGCATAAGAAAGGCAGAGTATAAAATGTGCAGGAAGACAGAGAGCTTGCACCCTCAGGTTTATTATTATATAGTGGTTTTAGAATTCAAGATGGCCTGTCACATGACCAGATCCTCCAATCAATAGTAAGCATTCACATGTCCACCAATCAAGAGGAAGCATTCTAGTATCCATGCCTTGGTTGTTTTGGCCTACCTGCCCTGTTGTGTCTGGGTGTGCAGTGATCCGTATCTAACAGTTGGGGGGGGGGGAGGGGGTTGTGAGTAGAGCTCCTAAGGCCCTATCACACTAACAGTAGTGCCCCTCTAACACTATCTATAGAATACACAATGTCTATTTAATCTAGGTAAAGGATCACCAGCACTACACAGGACTGGTTAGCGGAGTATTACTGAGTGGGATATTGGATTATGGTGCCTGCAACCGGGTCTCCCAGTGGAACAGCACAAACAAAAAATCATCACAAGTATGCACTGTTATAAGTCGATATGTATCCTGATATAGTACCTTAGAGGTTGCAAGGGTATTAAGCCCCAACAAACACGCACACAAACTGCTCTCTACCTCTCCCACCACCATACCACACATACCCTACAGTAAAGCGTCCTGTATTCGCAGACATTCAGACTGGCCTGTCATCGCTAAGATGGAGTAGGTGACACTACATGAGACAAGTGCATTCTGGGATCATACAGGTACTTGTGCATTTTGTCCGGCTTTACATTTATTCTAGAAGTGAAATCAGTTTTGCTGCAAGTCTGATGAGAGCTGAGGTTAGGATAGTATAATAAATAGCACTATGAAGGAATATGCTATCGAAACCATCTACTCCTGCATTCATCGAACGAGAACAAGACAGGATGGCCTAATCAGTAAAGAGCGCTGGGTGGCTTCATGTGTTACAATATCATTTGTCTGAACACCTACCAAGTCACACCAATGACTTACAGTGTTGATACTTGTCACTGACTAGCCTGGTCCCTTGACATAATCAGGATAGGGCAAGAATTAATTTATGCACCATGCAGATGGCCAAATGAGTTGAGTGTCCATCTCCCACTTTGGTAAATCATGGGATTCGAATGCACGGGGTCGAACCCCAGTCGAGTCAAACCAATGACTTAAAAATTGATAATTGTCACTTCCTATCCAGGGTAAGAACTAACAAAACACAACTCGAGATATACATCACTAAAACAGTTAGACATTATTAAACCAGTTCATCATTTAATATCACACCATTTGTCGGTTTCTTATTTTTTGCCCTTGAAGATTTATACTGCCTATCATGGATAAGCCTGAATAGACTTGTTTTCACTGTTAGACAGTTGGTCGATAGAAAGCCAGAGTGTACACTTTTACCGACCGAAGGGATTTTTAACCTCCCACACCACATAGACATGTGTTGAGAGAAACTGGGCTTTGAAGACGTTGTAACTTATACGCAGCTGTGGAAATCCAAATTGGCAGAGGTGATGGCATGAGGAATCAAACCGGTGACCTGCAGATTAGGAGTCTAACCTACAAACAAGTCAAGCACCCTAACCACTCCACCACAGAGAACATCGTTTCAAGCCAGTGATACACCTAAAGTGAGGTAGGTGCACTCCCCTGTAGGTGTAGATAGGTTAATTGTATCAAGCAGCCTATATAGCCTAATGAATAGGACACACGCTTCGCAATGGAAGAAATCGCAGACAGTGCTCCTTGCCATATCCTAGTAATGCTGAACAGTAAGATAGGTAGCGATAAGTACCAATTTTTAAATCATTGGTCTGCCTCGGCCATGGTTCAAACTTGTTTATCCCATGTACCACCAAAACGACAGGCGGACGCTCAACTCATTCGGTACAGTGTCTGGGTTTGATTTATTTACAGATAACTAGGGAGCAGATGACTCTGGAACCTCGATACAGTTGAGGTGTTAGTGGGGTAGGGAGGTACAGGGCGAGGGTGGGGGTTAGCAGAAGGAGGATATGATATTACGTGATATAGCAGGGTGATCACAAAGACGACTAGGCAGTACAATTGTCAACCATCATTGTTATGTGATACCAGCACCACCTACGGAGTTAATAATATTTGGGTGAATAGTAGGCTACAGGTTGAGGGGGTGTTTTTCTTGAAGATTTATTCACGCATATATCCTCGATATGCCAGTGTAGGTGAAGTGCAGTGCCCCCCCTGGTGTTCTCGGTCGGTATCGAATCATTCGTTCCAGTGGGTTCGAATCCGCTAGGTGGCGCCTCTGCCCCCCTCCTCCTCTCCTTCCCTGGGGGTCTGGAATCGGTGGACCCACTTCTGCCTCGGACGTCACCGGAACCACTCGCCTCCCTCCCCTGCTCTGCCTGTGTTTTTTTATTGTTATTATTAGCTATATGTATTTGACTCATTGACTAAACAGTGTAACTTGGTAGGGTGCCTTGCCCAGCCCGAAGACAGTCATGCAACGAGCGTTTGTAAAATAAATACTGTACTCGCCCTTTTGTTGTTGGGTCGCTGCCTTCACTACACTGCCTATTATGGATAAGCCTGAAAAATCTTGCTTTCACCATTAGACAGTTGTTCGATAGGAAGCCTGAGCCAAAACTTGTACCAACCCAAGGCATTTTTAACCTCCCACACCACATAGACCTGGAATGAGAGCAACTGGCCTTTGATGACACTGTAAGGTATACATGTTAAAAGTAAAGCTTGAGCTAACGAGTGGTCGTTCTTGGCACAGAGCCAACGTTGCAAGTGGCCTAAAGTAGTTGTTTATATGCAATGAGGTGAAGTTAATTGGACAGCTATATTTGATCAATTCATTCCCTATGCATAATGCATAGGGAATGAGGCCAGATTCATCATCTCCGGGTTGCCAAGTGCTTATGGGATATTTCAGCCAGGCTGTTGAAGGCGGGTTTCACCCAGTTACCCAGTGTGAGTTTAGTAGCAAGGTTCAGTCAGTTTGAGGTGAGATTTTCCAAACACAGATCCAAAGTGAAAAATGCAATTCCCGTGCTGATATGACCTTAGATGTCACCAAGACGTAAAACTCCAGCAACCAACCAACAATGCCATGGTGCTCTGTAGAATAGTTTAAAAAAAAAAAGAGTTTTATCCTGGCAACATCAGAGGTCATATCAGGAGTGGTACTGACTTGTGACAGTGCATTGCACACTTATGGCGACTTTATAGTGTTGTCCCACTGCGAGATCAGGCCGCCGGTACATTATCCTGACGCCGAATTAACCAGTCATTGCCCTATTCTAGTAATGCGGAGTGTCAGCTTAGATTTATATTGTGTGCATGCCAAGAAATGAGTGATTAAAACGCCTTGTTAAATGCGACTGTACAATATGTGAATACTTATTTCCCAAGAAAAAAATAAGCCCATACCCAACATGCTACTAATTGTACAACTAGAGGGTTGGATGGTTGTTGGAAATCACGTCCTGGCAACATCTAAGGTCATATCAGGATGGGTACCGACTTGTGACAGTGCACTCTCATGACGACTTTATAGTGCTGCCAGACTGGGAAATCAGACTGCCAGCACCCTGACCTGATATCCCACTGAGTCACATCATCCTGACACTGAGCCAAACCAGTCCTTGCTGTATCCTAATAATGCCGAGGACCAGGCTAGGAAGTGACAAGAATCAATTTTCTAAGTCATTGGCTTGACTCGACCGGGAATTGAACTCCCGATCTCCTGCACCGAAGGTCTGCGCTCTACCGATTCGGCTACTGCCCCCCCCCCCCGTACAATTAGAGGGAGATGGGTGGGGATGGGTGGATATGGATGAAATGAGGAGACTGGAAGTAAATCCAACAAATGTAAGTTGATCTTGTCGCACAGCAGCAGGAATAGACTTCTATCCTGTGGACGAATCTCACAAAAAAGGTGATTGGTCGAAACCGGAACTGACTTAATTTCCTTAGGATGGCAGTAGCCCGAAGCTATATATACTGTGTAATATAGCACGGTGTTATAATATATATTCAAAAGTGGACCGTCTGTGCCGGTCAGGAAGCGATAGTGACCACTCACAGGTGGTGCCAGTGTGGCCGTGGGGTGAACTAAGCATGGAAGCATTGCATAGTACGTAGGTCACGAGATGCTTACATGTAGAGAGGAGGAGCAGATTGGAGGGGAGGTCCTTGTTTATATTCCCAAAATGGATTCGAGAACATACCCAGATGGGATGGCCGAATGAGTTAGAGCGTCCGTCTCCTGTGTTGGTAGACCATGGGATTGTGGGTTCGCACCCTAGTCGAGTGAAACCAACAACTTAAAAATTGATCCTTATTGCTTCCTAGCCTGGCACTCGGCATTATTAGGATAGGGCAAGGACTGGTTGGCTGAGTGTCAGGATAATGTGACTGGGTGGGATATCAGGCCATGTTGCTGGTGGCCTGGTCTTGCAGTGGGGCATCACTATAAAATCGCCATGAGTGCGCACTGTCACAAGTCGATACCCATCCTGATATGACCTTAGATGTTGCTAGGACATAAAACAACAACAAACAAACAAACATCCGTGGGAACAATGCGCCTCCCCTGTGTGCCATGCTTTGAACTCTTCCTCGAGAGGACGGACCAGTTCACCGTCCATCCACATAGTTGGCTAAGACACTTTCACACCTTTCCCCTCACTATCATCGGCTAGCCGCCTTCATTTCACTTCTCAGCGAGCTGGCAATGCGCACACTCCTCCATTATTGACTGATCTTTTCCACCCACTCACCCTTCTACAGACTGTATCGTCTAGGGTTGGCCAGATGCTTCTCTCCTCTGTTAAATACAAACTCGTGTTACTCTTACTTCCTTGTCTAGCGTCGTTCCTCTCTGATCCTCAGATTGGGAGCCTGCACACTACCTACACTTTCAATTCTTTTTTCAATAAAACTCCGCTTTCTCATATATATTTGCATGCGGCGGTTTGGGCTTGAGACTAAAAATAGTTCTATTCTGAAGGGTGAGCCCACCTCATGCCGCGTGAGGGATCATCCTGATATGATCTTAGATGTTGCCAGGACGTAAAACTCCAACAAACAACCAATCCATGTGAGGGCAATGGACACCACAATATTCAATAGCAATTGCATAATTATGTGGATATTCTTTCTATTCATTCGCTGAATATACTTCCAATAATGATAATCATGACGCCAATTAATATTCTAGAAGTAGAAGCTGATGTAGATTATAATAATAACTTGCAACAACTTTTATCTAGAATTTTAACTGGACTACATTTTGTTGTGATCGTGATCTTTTAACTTCCAAAACGTTATAGTGCTGCCCCACTGGGAGACCAGGCCGCCAGCACCATGACTTGATATCCCACTCGTTCCCATTATCCTGACATTGAGCCAACCCTTCCTTGCCCTATCCTAATAATGCAGAACGCCTGGCTAGGAAGTGACAAGCGTAAATGTTTAAGTCATTGGTTTGACTCGGACAGGGCTCAAACCTGTATCCCATGATTTACCAAAACGGGAGACGGACGTTCAACTCATTCGGGCATCCTGTCTGGTCAGTATATATATAGCTGCTATATGGATATACGGGTATAAATATCCGGTATGAGGTCGATTATTATTTATTACTTTACGCGCTTATATTATGGTTTCTTATCCAATACGACTAAAGCCAGCCTGTCGGCTCATAAGCTGGGGTGTAGTGGGCTATGGTGGCGCCACCACCGCCGGTTCTTGGTACTTGTGCGCCTACGACGGCCTATTCACTTTGCGCGGAAAATATATATATATATCTCACTGTCTTGAGATGCAATGATATATACATATATATATATATATTTCTTTTCATTTGTATTATACATTTGACATATATACCCATTGCAATGAATAAAACAGACTTAATTATTATTAACAATATAGATATCACTATATTTTATATATGTATATATATAATGCTGCTCAATCAATCAATAGTTCCATCCTCTAGTCGAGGGTTGGATGCAATGGTTCTCCACTTGTCCCGATGTTGTGCTGTTCTGATAGACTGTGAATAATTCAAGCCTGTCCACTGTGAAATATTTGTAAACCATGATGTTCTTGGTCTCCCTCTCCCTCTGCTGCCATTCACCTTCCCTTCCAACAATGTACGGTATATTGAACTCTGACGAATGATGTGGCCAAAATAAATAAGTTTCTTTGTCTGTATAGTGGCAAACAAGCTTTTCTTATTTTTAATTTTTCTGAGAACTTCTTTGTTGGTGATCTTCTTTGTCCATGATATTTTCATCATCCTTCGATAAGTCCACATCTCAAATGCTGCTAAACGTTTGTACATTTTCTTAGAGATTGTCCATGTCTCTGCCCCATACATTAGAGTAGACCACACATAACACTGAAGAATACGCTTCCTTGTTTGTATTAATATCTTACTTGATGTTAACACTCTATACATTTTGGAGAATGTTGTTCGGGCTATTGTTATCCTTCTTTTAATTTCTTCCTCACATCTCCCATCATTTGTAATCTTTTGTCCGAGATATATGAATTCGGATACTTGTTCTATGTTTGTGCCATCTATGGTTATATTGACATTTGGTTTATCTGTCTTTTTACTTATAACCATTGTTTTGGTCTTCCTGGCATTCATCTTCATGTTGAATAGTATTCCAGCTTTATTGATTCTATTCACTATATCTTGTAAGTTTTTCTCACTGTCTGCTAGTATTACACTGTCATCGGCATATCTAAGATTGTTGATGTTCATGCCACCTAATGCTGCTACTAATGGTGAAATATATGTTACTCATCAATAAGTGTATTTGTTTATAAAATATAGTTATATCTATATTGTTAATAATAATTAAGGCTGTTTTATTCATTGCAATGAGTATATATATTGATAGATACATATATGATGCAGGTATTGCAGGTATAGCAATACCTCAGGGAGGTTGATGCCCCTGCCATGCAGAGTTGTAAACCACTGCATTGTGGTACACGTTCTTGACAGAACCGAAGGCTAAGGGAGCAAACCCTAAACAGAAAACCATGTCACTGTGGCAGCCTTAAGGGCGGTTGATGGATGGAACTCCCAACATCTCCCGACCAGCCACTGCAGGGACAAATAGTTTTACGCCTGTCTGGACATGTTCTTGCTGGTGTGAAACCTCTATTTGCTCCCCGAGAGAGTGCTGCTGGTAACTTGCAAAAGCCAGCAGCCATGAAATGTACATCATTCTCACAGCAGAGAGCTAAATGGAGAGCGGCATTCAAGTAATGAAATCAGTCTTTGCCGCATCACGACCGACAGCATGATGATGATGATGATATATATGTATACATATATATATATAGGAGAACTAATAAATAAACACTTTGGGGGAGGTGGGACGAGCGGGGGGGGGGACAAGATAATTCATCCACAGTACGTGGGTGTGGGACCAAAAGGATATGATATTATACTTGCATAATTTATATATGACACACACACATATGTATATATATATGCTCTATAATCTATGATGGGAATATAAACAAGGGCACTATCTATCTTCAGTTCCCTCTACTATGCCATACTCACTGTATACTATCTACTAATCCGATATGTAGTTACACAATTGGCCACATCGGCGCCACCTGTGAGGGGCTCTGACCACTTGCAAACCAGCCCCGCTCAGACGGTCACATTTTATATAGATATGTGTGGTATAACTAGTTATGCTAATATTATTTAGGCTGTAGGGGGCCTTATCCATGTGGCCAGCGGCTCAGGGATGGGTGTTGTGTCGCCTATGATATCCCGACCGACGCAGCCTCAAGCCCGCATCAGCCAATCAGGGTGAGAGGCGACCCCAGAGGTGTCGACCTCCAGCCTCAAATATGTGCCCAGTTGGTCTGAAATTTGACTTTAATTGATTGATTTGATATTGATTGATTCGATCTGGATTGATTGATTGTAATTATTGATTTGATGTTGAGGTTGATTGATTTGACTTTTGATTCCTGTACTTTTGACTTCTGATTGATTAAAATAGAGGGGGCCTTTAGAAGTACCAGCCAGAGTTTATCTCGTCCAAATACATATATGTGTTTACTCGTCTATCTGGAAGATATAAATAATGTACGAGTAATGCCAGTATAAAGGCGCAGAAGGGAATTATTTGATTATATATATTATTAGTATCCTAATTCTATGTACTGCCTCCTGGGCTTCCCTGACTGGTGGCGCCACCACTGGCGTTTGCCGTCCCTACTGAACGCGCCAAACCTCACTCACGCAGGTGCATGGATATATATATATCCCGGATATATAAATATATATAAATATATATAAATATATATATATATATATATATATATATATATATCCGGGATAACAGTGGTCTCTGACAAACAACGCGGACACACTAATTTCCGCGAAAACGCTGATTTTAAGGTAATGTGTGCACACTATAACAGATATAAAGTTGGCTTCCCAAATTTTGGTTCAAACAAATTAATACTGTCCGATCTGAGACAGTCTTAAAACTGCATAGTCCGATGAAAGCATCACATTTTCAAAACCAAAACAATTCTCTAGATTTGATTCACCTATCGAATGTAGATACTAGTGCATTTATCCAGTATTTGTTTCAGCAACGACGGGAAAACTGAGTCGATTTAACAGAACCTATTACTACTACAGCCTATTGCGTCGGAATTTTGACGTGCTTACCAAAATGAACTTTCCATGTTTGCCCTTGAAATATCTCTCAAAGTGTAAAATGAAAAGTTATTTAAAATTTAAGGAAAGAAGATTATACAAAGTGTTTATCTTAATAAATGGCAAACACTAAAAAGCATCGGACTATGCAACTTTAATGGTGCCAACATTGGAGCACTGTTGCAGACTGACCATCCTTGTGTGGGAGAGATGGTCTCTGGATAGTATTGTGATTTGATCAGTGGATCAGGGTTGTCTTGTGATTGGCTGTGAGCTGGGGGAGGGTGGCAGAGTGGCTGTGTGGCACACCACCACCCTTCCCTCCCCCACTCGGAAGCCCCCCCCCCCCTTCCCCACTCCAAAGCCCCGCCACCACTCAGAAGCCCCTCCCCCCCTGGAAGCCCCCCCCCCTATCGGTATCAGGGGGTGGGAAGCCCCCGCAGCTTAGTGGTCCCTGTGCCCAGCAATGAACCCATATGAGCGTCTCAACTTATGGCAGAACATTATCAGCACCACATTCGAATTTACAATGTTGAGCAGCCCTCTACACCAAACTGTTTTTGTTTGTTTTTATTATCGGCCAGTCTGTGCAGATGAAGCCAGGACTAAAGAACCGACACATGCAGACACTGTAGTGTCCAGACGAGATGGCCGAATGAGTTGAGTGTCCGCCTTGCCTTTTGCAAGATCATGAGATTCAAAACCACGGGTCGAGTCAAAACAATGACTTAAACAATTAATACTTGTCGCTTCCTAGCCAGTCATTCGCCATTATTAGGATAGGGCAAGGACTGGTTGGCTCAGTGTAAAGATAATGTGACTGAGGGGGGATATCAGGTCATGGTGCTGGCAGCCTGGTCTCCCAGTGGGGCAGCTGTATAAATTAACCACAAATGCGTACTGTCTGTACCCATCCTAACAAGACCTTTAGATGTTGTTAGGATATAAAACAACAATAAACAAACAAACAAAACAAATCGGTACCCCGTCCTGATATGACCTTAGATAGTGCCAGGACGTAAAACTCCAACAATCAACCAGACACTGTAGTAAAAAAGGTTCAGTCAGCCCCCTCCCCCTGTTTGAGGGGAGGGGGGAGGGGGGAGGGGGGGGCGTCCCTCCCCCTGTTTGAGGGGAGGGGGGGGGGCGTCCGGGCGCCAGCCACTCCTTATCTCAAAGCTGCCATATTTGATAATCTCTCATTGGAGTCGATTCATATGTGCTTATCTGCACCACTGCGGATTTAGAAGGCTGTGAATATGTCCCCTGAGCACACAGGAGGAGACAGACGGACCCCCCCACCCCCCACACACAATCATTGACTCCCCCCCCCCACACCCACCTACCCCCAATGTGACCCGGCCAGAGCCACAGTCCTGGCTCGGGTGGAATGTTTCGCCCTGACCAAGCCTATTGGCGACCATTCAGTCGCTGATTTTATTTATGTAAATACATTAATTTATTGTTGTGGGGGGGGGGTGTTTGTTTGTCGGCCTTTTTGGTGTCTTTTTGTGGTAAATATGTTTATTTTTCTGAATAAGTTCTTTTATCAGCGCCGAAGCACCGGTCGTCCAGCTATTTTTAAATTCAGAGTTATCTACACTAAAATGGTGTATAGAGTAAGGTATATAATAACTGTTGAATATACAATTTGCAGCATATAAATAACACAACGTAATTCTGTTTCGCACAACGTTCGAGTAACATCTAGTTGCACATTTGCTATATATATATATTCCGTGAGTGAGGGTGGGAGGGGGGGGGGGGTGCTGAAAATGGGAATTGAACTCACCTCACTCTGTACACACCTAAATGTCTGTATAACGCCTTGCCTGAGCGGTCAGTGCAGAGTCTAGATAGACTCATGGCTAGGACCTTCCCCAAAATGGCAAGAACTATGGGTTCGAATCCTGCCTTGGCACAATGCTCCTTAGATTGCATCACACCCATGGTATTATTAAAGCCTTTGAATAACCAGATGGGATGGCCGAATGAGTTAGAGCGTCTGTCTCACGTGTTGGTAGACCATGGGTTCGAATCCCAGTAGAGTCAAACCAATGACTTAAAAATTGATACTTGTCGCTTCCTAGAGAGGCGCGAGGCATTATTAGGATAGGGCAAGGAGGGGTTGAATGAGGAAGACCAATCGTCCACGATTGAAATTTCCCCTGCTTGAACAACTAATGTATCCCAAAAAATAATTCTGGGAAGGCACTATGTAATTTATTACTTTACTATTAAGAGAGGAGTTCTTCTCGTCAAAGAGAGGAGAATTCTGCTTACATAGTTACGCCCTGGGTCGTTCTCAGAAGTTGTGTACCAATAGTGTGACATCAGTACCAGAAAATCAAAATGCTGCCAAAGTCCTATCAGCAAGTTTCCTCAATGTGTATGTCCTTTTGCATCTGAATAATTGAAAATAAACATATTCTGGCATTTTTAAGTAGGTCAAATGATGCTCACACCCAATAAATAGCAGTATAGCATGGAAACCAATCTGACTCCAAAATCAAATATTTTCCACACAAAACTTGACATTTTTAGGACATTTCACATGCCACTTGCTTTATAAACAGTAGTAATAATAATTTGAAACCTCATTGCTATGGTTTTGTCTTATTTGTGAATATTAAAGAGAAAAGCAAGAAAATATTAGCAGAGTAACAGATTAGCAGAGTAACAAAGTGGAAACAACAATTTTACACAAATCTTCGGCTCAAATTTCAATGTTTAGGGGCAATTTCAGGATTTATCTTTTACTATACCATAATGGGTCCATGCATAGAGTGTCAAATGGTGAAAATAGTTCCTGTACTGTATCTGTACTCAGTGTTTGATACAGAGTTTCATAGTACTTGCAAGTGGAAACGAAATGTTACGATGTTAATGACTCCAGAAAATGTTAACTATTTCATAATTTAAATTTTTTTTTTAGAAATAAATGTCTTCAACTTAATGAAGACATTGTATATGACCATTTGAAGTGAAATGAGCTGTTGTTCAGAGGTTTTCATTAAGTTTGTGACACTTTATTTTCAATGCTGTTGACAATGTCACAAATTAGTGATGTAATTTTCTATGTATTTAGCTACATCCATCCCAATAAGATACATAATACAGAATATTAACATTTACTTTTGATCTAAACTATCTCCCACATTATTGGGCTAAATGATGAAATCTAAATATTGACACTCCAATAAAGGGTTTCTTTGAAATATGCATTTCTAGTAGACTACCTCAAGTGGTACACAGTTTCTGAGAATGACCCCCCTACCAACCCTGCTCTGTGTGAACTTGTAGGCTGACCTTTAGCAATGAGCAGCTCTTAGCGTTACACATTTGGTCCACAGTGAGCTCATCCCTAGGAAGGCTCCTAACATAACCTTTCTTATTATCAGTTACCTTCATTCATTAATCAGGGCAGAGGGCGGGGGTCAACTATGACCAACTGACCTCCCTTACTCCGCTACTCCCTGTCCACTCGAATCCATAGAGTGCAGGCTTTTCCTGCAGAAGATTGGGAGTTTGAATCACAGCCGAGTCAAAACAATGACTTACAAAATTGATACTTGTTGCTTCCTAGCCTGGCACTCGGCATTAATAGGACAGAGCAAGGACTGGTTAGCACAGTATCAGTATAATGTGACGGATATTGGGTCATGGTGCCAGTGGCCTGGTCTCCCAGTGGGCAGCACCATAAAATCGCCATTAGTACACACTGTCACAAGTTACTACCCTCCCAGATATGACCCTAGACGTTCCTAGGACGTAAAACAACAACAAACTTCCTGTCCTAACAATGCTGAGTGCTAGGCTAGGTAGTGACAGGTTTTGATGTTTAAGTCATTGGCTTGACTCGGTTGGGGCTTCGAACCCAATGCCTGCCGGATGGAAAGTGAAAGTCGCTGAGTCTCTTGAGTATTGTTGCGAGGCCAGATACACCTGGGGCCAGATATATGTGTCGGTGTTAGCATGCCAAATCTGGGTTTGGACGGGATTTCTGGTTTAGCAGCGAAAAGTCAGTATGTATGTGGCCGAGTTAGGGAAACTCCGCGAGTTGTCTACGCTAACCCCAAGCCATATCAAGTTTACCGTCGGTGTTAGGGACCAATTAGGCCCAAATCTATTCAATGCTATCATATTTAACATAATTACATACTCAAAACGTGAAATTTCATTAAATTAACCCTAAAATCGAACTGATATTAATGCCGCCGCTACATCGGCAGCGATATTAATATTGTCGAATCGACAAATGTAAACTAAACAAATTGTCACCGCCACCCGCCGCCGCATTGGCAGCGATATATTAGAGCCAGATCTATTCAATGCTATCATATTTAACAGAATTATATATGCTATAAGTGAAATTTCATCAAATTAACCCTAAAACCGAAGCGATATTTATGCCACCGCCAGATTTTGGTCAAATTAAACCAATAATTGAACCGATATTAACGTCACTGCTGACGCCGGATCGGCAGCGACATTGTGAAGTAGCGGTGCTCGCCGGCAACAGGCTCAGCAATAACAAGGCTGGCTGGTGCCCGGCAGTGTTAGGGACCGATTAGGCCCAAATCTATTCAATGCGATCACATTTAACAGAATTACATACTCAAATCGTGAAATTTCATTAAATTAACGCCGCTGCCGCCCCCGCCGCCGATATTGTCAAATAGCGGTGCTCACCGGCAACAGGCTCAGAGGGATTTCCCAAATCTATAAATAACGCATTGGTTAGCTAACTCCGTCCCGCTTTGGCCACATACATTTCCCGTGACACATATTCCAACACCGACATTAGCTAACCCGCCAGCCGCCCTTAACACCGGAGCCGATAAAAAGTTGTTCATACATTTGGCCCCTAAAGGCTCCACACTCCCCTGGCTACTGCAGGGGAGTATTAGCACAGGGGACCGATGACCTATTTAACATCAGACCACCGCTCAACTGCCAGTGGTCAGGTAACCAACCCTCCCTGCTAGGACAGGGCATTTAAGAGCTCGCGACAGATGCCTCGAGGTCCATGACCAGAATAAAAGCGCGTACCAATATTCCGGTGTTCGTGTCTTTCTTTCCCTCTTCAGTTCCGAGGTTAGAGTCTGAAGAACCTCATCACACGTGTATTCTATTGTAGGCATCATTCTTTATGGCTTACAATTTGGACGGTGGTTCCTGCGATACAGATAACATATTAGCTCATTGTACTCAATAATGGGTAATTCTGTGCTGCTATTCAGTAAAGGCCTAGTTTCCTCACTCATGATCTTATCCTCCTGGCTAATATCTGGCTTAGTTTATCTAATTGGCCTACCCAGATGATTGCTGAGCTTCTAAATGTGCATATTCTGTAAGAGTGAATTTTCCCTTGTTATGTCAACAAATCAGTGTACTTGACCTTTTGGCTGCTACAAATAGCAAATAGCTGGCTTTGTTAGTATTTTAATGTGTTATATTCGTTAAGTAAGTGGGGGGAACTTCAATCACAGACTATGGGTCTTCCTCACTGCACTGCCTTTCGTCCTATCCTACTAGTGCAGATCACCTGGCTCAGTAACGTCAATCATGACGACACATTTTAAGTCATAACATTGACTCAGCTGAGGTTCAAATACACGACCTGCCACATTGGAAAGTGAGCGCTCAACCCTTTCGACCATCCCATAATGGCATTCTGCCATCACGACGCCCGTATTCTCATCTCAACAAGGCGCCGTCTATCTGAACAAACATCGCGTTTATGATGACGTCATAGCTGCGCCTGCACACCCTGTCAACAGTCGGAGGTCCGGGGTCAAGTGTTTGCGCATCAGTCGGTCCGTAATGGCCCTGTCACACTACGACGTGACTACGTCAGCGTAACCACAACGTGAAAATAATGATATCACGTCGAAGTTATCGGCGTAATATGCAAATTGTGGACGTGAATGCCGCGTAGTTGACGTGACCGTAACGTGACCGTAACGTGACCGTAACGTGACCGTAACGTGACCGTAAAGTGACCGTAACGTGACCGTAACGTGACCGTAACCGTGACGTGACCGTAACGTGACCATGACGTGACCGTGACGTGACCGTAACGTGCAAAACGCGGCCCACACGTTGCTCCCACCCGGGCCGTCGGTCTGACGTGACATAACGTGACTCTAACGTCATTTACGCTGCTATAACGATCGCGGAACGTCTACCTAACGTCATTGTCACGTCATCCCGACGTGACGGCGTCACGTCGAGATACGTCGAAAGTTTTGAACAGGTTCAAAACCTCGACGCGCACCGACGTAACACGACGTAACATGACGTAGCTCGACGTCACTCTAACGTCATTATGACGTCATCATAACGTAACCCAACGTACGGCAACGTAATGACGAAAAATCATCACGTTAGGCTCACGTTGGCTCGTTACGTCGTAGTGTGACAGGGGTATAAGGTATTCTGTACCCTGGTGTAAAATATTCCGATAATCAACAGAGGGGGGGGGGGGGGGGGGGGAAATGGAAATCCTCTATTGTTATTCTGTGTGACCGGCCAAGAGTGTGTGTATAAGTATGTTGTATATATATATATATATATATATATATATATATATATATATATATATAAATATATATATGTGCTCTATAATCTATTATGGGAATATAAACAAGGACACGACCAACTACCTTTTCCCTATATTAGTTACTACACCCTGTACTGCCATGTTATTAGTTACTCCTACTGTACTAGAGTCATTGAGTTAGTACTGCCACTGCTGCTACCTAGTCTAGTTCCTTCATCCTCCACTAGTCTGCCTCCTGTGTGTGGCTCCTGACCGCCCTGATACCAGCTGCGTCTGGTCACTACTGCTGCCAGACCCGCTCAGACGGTCGGATTTTTAAATATATATATATGGCTTGGCTCATGCTAGAGGGCACGTAATTATAGAATTAGGGATGATTGGCAGGTCTTTGTGTGAGTGCACTCAGGGGCTGGTTCTCTGCTGAGGTAGGGGTCAATGCACACAGGGGTCAAGGTTGGTGGTGGCCACAGGTCAACCAGCTCTGCTGGTGGGCAGACCACTGGTGGTCATGGTAACCAGAAATGCTGAGTCCGTATTGGAGGAACTGGGAATGCTGCATCCCTATTGGTCGGAGTGAATGGCATGATCCTATACCAGGAATCCATGTACTATATATAATAAACCAGAGGGGCTTGGACTCTCTCTTACACTCTTACTTTTGCTTTACTTTCTCTCTTTCTCTCCATCTGTATTATTTTTCACTTTAGCCTACCTACATAGGCACAGACTCGAACACCGACTCTACACTTGGGCGCCCGGGGTTCGGCGAATCGGGCGGGGGGCGGGCCAGGGTAGCGCGATAGGGGGCCCGAAGCGGGACGGTGGGAGGCGAGGCGGCGAGAGGCCGAGTGACGACGTGGAGGGCGGGGCGGGAGGTGAAGTCGCAGGCGACGACATAGCGGGGCGAGGCGCCAGGGTAGCGCGGCTGGAGGCGAGGCGGCGGGAGGCTGGGCGGAGCGGGGAGGAGTGTGGATGACCACTGAATGAGGCATGACTTCGAGCCAACTCCACTACCCAGCCACAGCCCATTTGGTTGTATTAGCTACCCTCATCAACACCATCATCATCATCATCATCATCATCAACTCTAAGATCAAAGCATACAAATACCATCAGTGCGACTGTTTTAATGTCAGACACAAAGCCACGTAAATGCAATTAGCATAATTTCAGTCAGACTACTTCAGGGTAATACTATCAGAGAAGGCCATGTTGGTTGGTTGTTTGAGGTTAACGTCCTGGCAACATCTAAGGCCATATCAGATCTGGTACCAACTTGTGACACTGCGCACTCCTGACGACATTATAGTGCTGCTCCACCGCGAGACCATGCCGGCAGTACCACGAGGAAGGCGATGTAATGGCATTAAACTTGTTAACACGCGGTGACGAGCAAGTATTAGCCAAACAGACAAAGTGAAATAGATACATGGATAAATAGTTAGGTAGATAGATATACCACTGTCTATTGATTTAGATTAATTGAAGAATTCAAGCGCAAAACCCCATAAACACCAATCCAATACTTTAGATAAAAATTGGAATCAAATCGTCAAAATGTTAATCTTTTTACATTCCTACTGTGTTGTTCATTGGTCCATAACCATGTCACAACAAGAAAAGTGGATTTAGTGAGAAGTAAAATTATTTTCGGCAACAAATCTATTTTATTTTAATCAAATTTTTAGTTTGGCGTTTACATGGTTTTGCATCTGAACTCTTCATATATAGGAAGTACTTGTCACATTGAGTACATCTGAACTAAATATATCAAACTAGATCATCTACACTAATTAAGTATCCATATTAATATATAGAAACTATGGTCCACATTAGCAGTACCCCATCCAGAGACACCCAAACAATATATTTAGAGAGAGTGAGAGAGAAAGAAAGAGACTATTTATTGACTGACAAATACATAAGTATTGTTGTAAACATCGTGAGCACCTTAAGTAAACATGGCCAAATCAATCCATCAATACACATTTTGTTTTTATATTCGTCTATTATGCAGAGATTGCAATCGCAAACAAGTGGTCTTCCCCATTCCACTGCTCCTTGGCCTATCCTAGTGATGCTTAAAGTTGCATGGTCCGATGAAATATAATTTTGTCAAAATTAAAACAACTACTTACATTTGATCCTATATATCCAACTTAGATACTGGTGTAATAGCTAATGATTTGGGACAGTGTATACAGAATAACCAGTGAATTTATAAACTCACCCCTTCAGACACTCACTTTGAAACACCCATTATGCAGGGAGGCCATTAACCAACTAGGCCAATCTCATGACCTCATTAGCCTCCCCCCAACCAAGTAGGCCTGCTGTGCAGGGCCATAGAGGGGAAGGGGAAATGAGGTGGATGTGTCTGTGTGTGTTTATGTGTCTGTGTTTCCTGGCCTGACTTTACAGAGACACAGAGACAGACATACACACAAACATACACACACAGACAGATATGCACACAGACATACACACACATACACAGACAGACATACACACACATACCTACACACATAGATAGACATGCACAGACAGCACACACAGTCACAGAAATACACAGACATGCACACACCCAAAATACACAGACACACAGACGCACAGACACACATACACCCGACCTGACTTTGCAGAGAGAGAGACACACACACAGACACATAGACAGCCGCACACAGACAGAGGCAGACACACACATACATACATGCCCACACATACATACACACACATACATACACAGACAGACATACACATGCAGACACACACAGACAGACACACACATACATACAGACATACACACAGACATACACACACAGACATATACACAGGCACACAGACACACATAGATAGACACACACAGACAGACATGCACATACACCACACACAGACACAGAAATACACAGACATGCACACAACTGACATACACAGACACACATACATCCGACCTGACTTTGCAGAGAGAGAGACACACACAGACAGAGACACATAGACAGACACACACATACATAGGCAGACACACATACATACACACACAGATACCCACACAGACAGACATACACAGACACACATACATACACACACATACATACACACAGACATACACACATATATATACACACAGACACACACATACAGACACACACATACAGACACACATAGATAGACACACACATACATATGTGCATAGACAGCACACACAGACACAGAAACACACAGACATGCACACACCTGACATACACAGACACACATACACCCAACCTGATTTTGCAGAGAGAGAGACACACACAGACACCCACATACAGAGGCAGATACACACACATACATTCACACACATACATACACACACAGACACACACACATACAGACATACACAGACACACACACATACCAACACACCCATACACACACAGACATACATACACACATATATATATATATATATATACATACACACACAGACATACACAGACAGACAGCACACACAGACATAGAAACACACAGACACACATACACCCGACCTGCCTTTGCAGAGAGAGAGAGAGACACACAGCCAGAGACACATAGACAGACGCACACAGAGGCAGACACACACACATACATACACATACCTACACATAGATACACACACATACAGACATACACAGACACATACATTACACAACACATACACACAGAAACAGACAGACAGAGACAGACACACACAGACACATACACTCCCACACATACACAGAAACACACAGATAGACACACACAGACATACACACACACAGATACATACATAGACAGACAAACACAAGCAGACAACACACACACATTATATTTTGTTAAAAACCCTAGTGCCATGGGCCTATGGCACTAATCCATTCCCAGAATGTGCCCCACCCAACCAGAAATACCTACCTACAGTCCTGTCAGGTTCCAGGTCATCTCACATCACGTGGTCACTGCGAGATGACCATCTGGGTCATAGCCACAGGACTTTTGACAAGCTTGTCGAAATTATTTTTGGTTCTTTCAGCTCAGATTACTTCAAAACTAATCATCTTTAATCAAAATCACTCCGGACTAATGATTAGTAGCTTGTAACGATCAATTTGATATAGTTATCTCAAAAATAAGACAAAAATTCAAAGGCCATCGGACCATGCAACTTTAATATCGACTCATTCAGCAATGCTATTCTATAGATAAAGAGATAGACATAGAGCGAATAGGTGGCGTGTTGTGCCCCGGGCAGGGGACCGCGAGGAGCAGCCGGACCTCCCCCCCCCACCCGCCACCACCACCACCACCTCGTGAGCGGGGGTGGGTGGGGGTAGGGAGGGCGGCGGCAGGACCTCCAGAGTTTATTACAAGCGATAATGGGATTATCACTATCCATATATAGAGATAACTAGAGCGAGTAGAAGAGCTGACGCAACAACGAGACGAGATGAGGCGACGGAAGGAGGGTCGACATCAGGGCATAGACGAATATTCAGGTCGCACGACGGCGGCCATGTTGGATGACAGGAGGACGACCGGTACCGCCGGTACATCAATGGTGGCGGGGGCCGCCATGAACGTCCATTCAGAGTACGGAAGGGCAGGAACTCGTCACAGGTCCAGGACAAGAAGGCGCAGACGAACGCCTTCGGATTCAAGGAGTAGGAGCAGCAGCAGCACGAGAAGGCGGAGAAGTAAGTGGACGCTCAGGCGCTATGCAGTACTAGGTAAAGAAGTAAAAAAATTAAATTGCTACGAGCTAATTACTGCGTCCATTCGCTGGTGCCTAGATATTCAGAACTTGACAGTTAAGGACTACAACGACAAGTCACTAATTTCTTTTAACATTATTTTCTCCTGCTCTTCCAACGTGACAGAAGACATTTTAGCTGTTAACTCAGGTGAATTATCCTGAGAGTCCGAGTCAGATATTTGTGCTTCTTCTGCGGCTGCTCTTCCTCGTGTTACTCGTTCAGGCATAGTCTGCTTCCCTTTCCTCCTACCTCTTTTCATTTTACAACTCTTCTCTACCTTATGCGACAAACCACATGCGTCACAATACGGCATGTCACGAATGTATGGTAGTCTTGAACAGCAGCACACACAACCTCTCAACAGGAAAACAGTAGCAGAAGTGAGACCGTTTCAGCGATATTTCCGCGCGACACAGGTAGCGCCCCATAAAACGCGCGCATAAACAAGGTAGGTGCGCGAATCTTAATACTAGATATCGAAGAACATATACAAGTAATAGTAATTAACCTTGGATTCAGCTTCGTTCTTTATATTATTATAATCCATTATAATACACATAACTAGAGATAGGTAGAGCTAGATAGATCGAGATATAAGCAGCTCCCGGCTTCCTTCCCGCGCTTCTGACGCCATCTTTCTTCTGGCGTCCACTGCTGATTAACCGCTTCTCACGCACGCTCCTCAATCGATTGCTCTCTTCTATTAGGCGCGCTACCTCTTCTTCCAGCTCTTCTATTTCCTTCTTCGCCATTCGCCTCTGTTCGTCTAGTGTTAGCATCGCCATATCCAAACTCGAGTCAGACATGTCACTGTCTTCAGCCTTCTTCGCCTGTTTTGCCTTTGCGCTCCTCGTCTTCCTTTTCTTAGGACTCTCGTCCACCATCATTACCAGCAATCCTGAACTTAATTTTTCCGCTGCGAGTTCATGGCACTTCGATTGATTCTGCCTTCATCCAATCAGCATTGGCCACAAGATGCGGAGTACGCATCGATTATATATATTTCAATGACAAGTTTGTTTCAATTAAAAAAAATGGAATAAAGATCTGTTATACTTGGATGTAAGGATTATGGAACAATGAATAAATAAATAGAAATACATATTTCAATCAAAATAAACTGGTTTGATGGATTTATTTCTTATTTTATGTGTCAACTTCAACCCCCATGTGGACACGGCAAAATAGTTAGCTACACAACTGAAACTGTGCCTAGTGATAGCGTATCGGCCACTAAAATACATGCTGAATTTAGCCCAATTTTCGGCAGTTAAGAGCTTGGTGTATGTAGAAACTCATCTACTATCGGCGCTGTATATTTATTATGATAGAAATGTGATAAATGGCGTTGCCGTGGATTCGCTATAGGAATGCTGGTACTCGTGGTGACAGTGAGTTGTCGCAGCGCTATTCAACAGTTTGGGATTGCTGGTAATCTATTCGCACAGTTAAAAAAGTATCCTCCTTCCTGTGCAGTGCACCACCTTAACTGCAATAGTCTATAGGCATAAGTCTCGGAGGCTCACGAGGGGAGGATCGGAGTCGGAACGTCTGGTAAGCTGAAATCTGTGAGGCGAATGGCGATCTGGGGGGGGGGAAATCAGCACCGGAAGTAACAGGGGTGCCAATAGAAAATGATATATAGTTTGAATATAAGTATACATAGCACAGTAGCGGAAGCAAATAAATACTAAAAAAGCATCCCCGCCAATTGACGTACATCATCATACTCATCATACTGTCGGTCGCGAATTGACAAATACTGCTTTCATTACTTGACTACCGCTCTCCTAGGGTGTTTTGTGGGGTTGTACATTTCATGAAAGCTGCCTGCAAAAGTGTTGAAGTGCTGCTGGCTTTTGCAAGTTACCAGCGGCACTCTCTCGGGGAGCAAGTAGAGGTTTCACACCAGCAAGAACATGTCAAGACAGGTGCAAACTATTTGTCCCTGCAGTGGCTGGTCGGGAGATGTTGGGAGTTCCATACATCAACCACCCTTAATGCTGCCACAGTGACATGGTTTTCTGTTTAGGGTTTGCCCCCTTAGCCTTCGGTTCTGTAAAAAACCTGTACCACAAGGCAGTGGTATACAACTCTGCAGGGCAGGGGCGTTAAACTCCCTGAGGTATTGCTATACCTGCAATACCTGCATACTATGTACATATACATGTACATATAATCCTTATTTCACACATAAATAGATAAATACACAGACAGATAGATGGGTAGATGGATAGCTATAACACATAGAAGCGGCACAAGATATACTTTCACATGGCTATAGAATAAAGGCAAGTCCTCCTTACAATCGTTGTTCAAGTGCCCAAATAGCTTTATTTGCGCAGTGTTCCATAAAATGGATCGAATGCAACCGTACTCTAAAAAGAAAAAACACGAAAAAAAACGCAATCCCGATACACTCGGAAATTGTGGAGCATATATCTCCCTACTATATATACCCTGTGAACTGCAACATAATGACATGTTCACACACACAGTCCCCTGCGCGCGTAATACCATTTCTGCGCATGCGCTACCGGCTGTGTCTGTCTGCGCAGAGTCAGCTTGCGCCCACAGTTGTTGGGGCTACCGTAGTCCCGCCCCCACATCCGGTCACCACCCCACACACCCGGAGGAGGGTTGGTTGGTTGGTTGGTTGTTGGAGTTAGGTCCTGCAAACATCTAGCATCATATCAGGATGGGTACTAACTCATGGCGATTTTATAATGCTGGCCCACTGGTAAATCAGCCTGCCAACACCCTGACCTGATATCCCACTCAGTCACATCATCTTGACACTGAGCGAAGCAGTCCTTCCCCTATCCTATTAATGCCGAGCGCCAGGCGACAAATATCAATTTGATAAGACATTGGTTTGACTCGAGCGGGAACCGGTCTCCCGATTACCCGCACGTGAGGCTCACGCTCTACCGATTCGGCCGCCGCGCCCCCTGGGGGGAATCACTCCAGCACGGTGCCAGCCAAAAAATGTACACACACCCCAAGCTCCGGAACCGGAAGAAGCTTCACAGGAAGTGCCGTCGTGGCATGCTCGACAAAAGGTATCACAACGCTAGTTCCCCACTTGTCCCCCTCTCCGCCACCACCTCCCAGCCTGGGAATACAGATTATTCAAATGACAGTGCGTTCTGAAAGTCGACCTGTGGAAAATTGGTGCAGCATGCAACTTTGGTTGGTTGGTTGGTTGGTTGATGGAGTTTTACATCCTGGCAAGATCTAAGGTCATTGTAGTGGGATGTGCTTAGCAGATTTTGTCGCTATAGCTCACTGTGATAGAAATGAGTCTGTACATTTTGCTATCCGCCTATAAAACTACCAGAAGGAAAGCACCAGCATATCTGTGAAACCTGTCCCTCAAACACTCAGCCCAAACCCTCAGGTCATCAAGTTAGGTCAGATATTATTACATGCCCCGATGTCTAGCCGAAAATCGCATGGCGACCGTTTCTGTGTGGCAGGTCCTCCTATTTTATGGAATTGCCAGAATAAATTTAGGTAAAACAGTTTATTCAGCAGAATATATACATTATTTTTCAGCGCTGAGGCAACTGGTCTTCCGGCCGTTTACATTATTACATTGGAAATAGGTAGGTAGATCAGCGGGTACTTAGTTAGCGCATATTAGTAGATTATGAAGGGGGGTTAGTATGTTAGTATATTAGCCATAATAAGTTCAGTGTTATGGGCTAAGATGGTGGGTCACTGCTAAAACTGTGCTGCTATTATGGCATAGCTGAGGTAAGTAATGGAGTGAGGTCGAGAGGGGGGTGGTGGGGAGGGGGCGGTAGGAGGACAAGGAGGGAGGGTGGGGGGGGGGGAGCAAGGGGACGGCGGCGGGGTGGTGCGGGGGCGGGGCGGCTTGGCTCCGGGGGCTCCGGACTGAATATCCAATCTGGGCAAGTTCATGGTGTCGGGGGTAGATGAGGGCCTCACACCGGCGGCCATTTGACGTCTACCCCTAGCCCTGCATAGCGCCCCGCACGCAGCGCCACCCACATCCGGTCTTATATGAAGGTCATCCATCTCAGGGCCAGCCTTCATTAATACTTCCGGTTTGGCGGCAAAGCTCACACGACCTAAATTCAGATCGAAACTGCTAATTAGTATGCATGGATTCGTACGTGTTTATATATATATATATATACACAGGGGCCTAGCTTCCATATGTATATATGCAGTTACTCAGCTGCATACTATCTGATATTACACTTTCTTTTTGGTATTAAAATATATGGTGTTTTATAGCATTTTATTCCATCGGGTTTAATTCTAATGGCGTGTTATTCCACCTGTGTACCACCTGTAAATCCCAAGATATGCCTCTGATATGCACGCACACATATATATATATAGCTAGCTGTATATATGTCTATATATATATATATATATATATAAATTTGGGCTACGGCAAGAGAGAGACAAGAGGCGGTGATGGGTAGGCGACTTTATTTGCGTCAGGGCAGCAAAATATAGGCTACCGGTAAAAAAAATTTAAAAAATTTCAGAAGCAGGAGTGCCAGGAACCCACAGGTGGTGGCGCTGGGGTAGGCCAGGACCGGGGCAAAAGCGGGCAAGTCAGCGATTGGAGAATAACATTAGTCGAATACAGAGGAATAATCGTGATAATATTATGAGAGAGCTCCGTCCCTTTTATATACGTATAATACATTATACTCTCTATAAAGTTGGGCTACGGCAAGAGAGAGACAAGAGGCGGTGATGGGTAGGCAACTTTATTTGCGTCAGGGCAGCAAAATATAGGCCAAGGAGACGCCTAAGCGTCTCCCCCCAACCCAACGCCAGCCTGATTCGAGCATAGCGCCACCCCAACCCTCATGCCGTTCACAATCCTTGTGCCGAGCGGTGTCTTGAGATATGAGTAGACAGTTTCGGACGCCCAGTCGCCCCGGACCTTAAGTTCCTCTATGGTGGCTCCACACATGGACAGGAAGGTGCAACCCCCCCTCCTGAGTGAGTGGGAAGAGAGGGTGGCGGAATCGAGCCCGGCCCTGGCCGAAAATATCTTTAGAGTCTCCTGATAGACCGAGTAAGGGAAAGGGGCGGAACTCCCGCCGCCGCATGGAATGTGGAAGGCTACCTGAGATGGTTTAGCGGCAATCTGGCTGAAATGCCGCTCCGTCCAATAAACAGCACACATGTCAGTATCAACACACCTAGCTATCGGGATCTCGAGGACCCTCTCGTTAAACTGAATGGTCTTGGAGCGACGAACAGTCAAAATCAGACCCCAGTCATAAAACTGGAAGTCCGATCTCAATAAGGAGGCATCGGACAAGGTGACCTGGGACTTACGCAACAGCCCTCGGAATGAACAGAGGACTGCTGCGCGCCAGGCGACGTGGCCGGGCGATCGGTCAAAGGTGTCGCTGCAACAGAGCATTCTGGCACCATCAACACTCCTGATTCTAGCGGCACTATCCTTGTCACACAGTCTACTTAAGGCATCACATACTACGTTAACAGCACTACGTATATAAACAGAAGTAAAGGTAAAATTGTATTCAACCGAGAACCAGAATATTCTGCGCAAGAAGTGCATGATTTTGGCACTCCTAGACCTGCCAGTATTAAGGGCTGCCTGCACGACAGAGCTATCGGTGACGAAGATGACAGCGGTATCGCCCCAGCCCGCACTCCAACGGACGCAGGATGTGTAGACCGCCCACATCTCCTGCACGTTGATGTGGACGGTCCAGACATCCTCCGGAGGACGGAAGTGGTGATGACCGACGTAACTGTCAAGGATGTCTTCAGCTGAGTCTGTGTAAGCGCCGACAGTCCAGTCGCTGCCATGCAGGGCACCGAAGCCCCACTTGGAAGAATCACTGTAACAGGATATGACTGGGGCAAACTTACCAAGAATCTTGGCTTTCCCATTAAAGCTACTTGCAAAATTCAGCCACCAGTCGAGGTCTTCCCTAACTCCGGTGCCTAGCCTAATTCTATGGAAAGGCTGCTTAAGTTTAGACATGAGATCATAGATCCGCCTAGAGAAGGTCCGCCAGCCCCGGACGACCTTGGCGCAGTGAGCGAGCAACCCCCCCACCTGCTCCAGCTCCCTTCTACTGGCCTTCCTGCGCCCGCGTAGTTTGCGGAGGATCTCCAATGTTCTCTCTAATTTATCGGGAGGAAGGCTAAGTTCGAGGCGTACAGAGTCTACGAATATGCCAAGGAACCTAAACTTGGTCTCGACACTGCTGACCTTCTTGAAGTTAACAAAAAACCCAAGTCTTCTCAAGATATGGATGAGGGTTCTCTGGGCGCCCTGGACCTCCGAACGTGTCCCACCAACCAGACAGAAGTCATCAAGATAGTTTACGACTCTGGCCAAGCCTTCGCGAACACCGCATCTCATGATGAAGTCCGATATCTTGGAAAATATAAAGGGACTCGATGAAAGGCCCATACTCAAACGATTATCAAGAAAGTAATCGAGGTTATCATCGCCATGGCGAAGGCCTTGACGCTGGTGGTCATCAGGGTGGATAGGGACTGCACGATAGGCGTCCTTTATGTCTATCGTCCCCATATAGTCACCCCTCTCGAGCATCTCCGTTACATCATCGAGGCCTTTATAAGAAAATTTGGTCCGGACTTCATCAGTGAAGTTGTTCACGGATTCGTGCGAAGGCATACTGCAGTCGATAACAACACGACCTCCGCCATCGTCCTTGGGACGACGAAGGCCTCGTGCGTGCAGCGAGGGGGGGCATCTACCCTAGAAATTAAGCCGTCACGTTCCTCCTCGAGGAATTTCTTATTAATTATATCACGCTCCCACTTAGCCTTCCTCCTGGGCTTGTCTGGAATATAGGAGACCTGAACACCTGGGTTAATCACCCTAAACCCAAAAGTGACCCCTATCATCAGATATACCCAATCTGGGTCCCAATCGCCCGAAGACATATTTCAGCGAACCACCTGCAAGGTTTTAATTGGCTCGGTTTACCCGCGATCAAGTGGCTACATGTGCAGCTCCCATCAACACAGCTGCGATCTACCTGAAAACTCTTGGGTGGCGCCCCCTCGGTTTCGCTAACATATACCAGCAGGCCGCCCGATGCGGTATGCTCTACAAATAGACGATCCGCCTTGCTGGCGCCCTCAGGCTGCTCCCACAGCAAGACCTTAGCCTTATCATGAATAATACTGACATCAACCCCCCCCGCACCATCCCCGATCTCGACCCCCGCTGAAAGATCAAGACATGGCATGCAATCATTATCAGAGGAGTTGGGATGTTCAGTTCGGTTAGGGGTGACAGTCCTAGATTCAATGTTATCGTTCGGATGATCGGCGTTATATGAGAATTCAACATTGTGCCTAGACATGTTGAATGTTCGAGCACGTCAATTTTTGCACTTAGTCCGTTTGTGTGACTTAGAGCCACATCTTGAGCAAGCGTGAGCGAAGCGGCACTCATCGTCAGCTTTAAGGCAGCCCGAATCGCCATTCCAGGCGTAACAAGCCTTCTTAGTGTTGTTGCCCGGTGATCTTTTCCGAGCGCTATATGTGTTAGCGCCCTGCCTCTTAATCTTCATATTGTGGGGGCCGTAGTGTTCTATACTCTCTCCACCTGTGTACCACCTGTAAATCCCAAGATATGCCTCTGATATGCACGCACACATATATATATATAGCTAGCTGTATATATGTCTATATATATATATATATATATATATATATATAGACATATATACAGCTAGCTAAAAATTCCTCCAGTGTGTGGCGCGAGCAGGGCCACCTGTATTTAAATCACGACAGCAGGAGGGGAGGGGGGGCACTCCCCCAATGAGCTGATGGAGGATGTAGCAAAGTATATGTTCCCTTAGGATTTATAATCGTATAATTCGTTATACCTATATATATATATATATATATATATATATATATATATATATATATATATATATACAAATATGCATAGACACATAGATCAAATTGACCGTCCGAGTGGGTCTGGAGGCGATAACGACCAGGCACAGCTGACATACACGTGTCAATGCCTATGACTAGTGGCTCCGATGTGGCCGAATCTGGAACTACATGCAGCATGCAGTGGAGCTTAGATAAATGGTATATAATAATAGAGCACACTGAAGAGAGTTAGTGTCCTTGTTTATATTCCCATAATATATTATAGAGCACATATACATATGTCCATAAATAGGCCTACAACTTTTGGGATAAGTTCATGTCATGATTAATATTTGTGTCTAATGTTTGAACAATATTTATTATAAATTAAATTTAAAAAGCAAATTAATGACAAATATTGATAGTTATTCCTTTGAAAAAGTAAAGGGAATAAGACAGCCTTAGAAATGCCATTAATGAAACAAGTGCAGGCCTAGTATTATTCAAAATAATGTGACAACAATAGTCGCTTTAAATTAACGAATAAAAGGGGTGGGTGGAGCATGTCTTTTATGGGTAATTTTGCTCTTTTAATTTACAAATGTATTTATTGTCAAAAACAGAATCATTGAGCGAAGTAATATTTGTCACAAATTTTGACAGGTTTTCCTCAGTAAATGGCGAATAACAATTAGTCCTACAGATGTTATGAAGCCAACAACCATATTATCATCAAACAAAATAATATATCACACAAAGGTTGACTTATATTGCCTTTAAAATAGTTTAAATAATGAAGCAAAGGACTTACCAAAATGATAATGGCAATGGCAAATTTATTAGCTAGCTAATATTTGTCACACAAATATTGATATAATTATAAGCCTTTGGAATAGTGAATGAAATTCATCTTTACAAATCTAATAATGGAACAACAGTACCATGATGGAAAATAATGTCACAATTCTTTTACCGATTTCCATAAAATAGCGAATCAAAATAAGCTTTACAATTGTCATCCAATTAGTATATATATAGGGCGTATAAAACGCTATACGTCTATAGGCAGCAGAAAATACACTTTTGCTTATTATTATTATTGTTATTTAGGTCATTGCTTGAATTTCTCATATCTATCTAATTATTGTGCTCCGTTGTGCAGCATGTGCCGGCCTATATAAGAAACTGCTGGGCGTTTGTCTCGTCGCTGACTCACCCACTTGCTATCTGGACCACACTCTGTCCTCACCTCTCTCTATCTCCTCTCCGCCGGCCTTGCTCCTCCTTGATATGTCTGAAAAGAGTTCCAGGACGGGGGGCCAGCCAGCATTTCACTTTCTACTCTTACTCTGTCCGTGTCTATGGCTCGCTGGTTGGTCGCCATCGAGCAGATTGACACGGTCCTTGACTCAACTCTCCTCATTTCTCTTTCCTATACTCTACCCTTTTTTTTCTCCCAGGCATACTCCTCCCCCCTGACCAGGGCAGGTGTGTGCTTGGGTGGGGCCCTGTACCTTTACGTTTTCTCTCGCTTTGTTCTCGTTGCTGGAACCACCGCTGCACCCATCTTTACCCGCCCTTCCTCGAAACCCTTGCTGCTGTCAACTGGATACAAGTGCCAACTACCGCTCAACTACCGCCGGACCGAAGAGATTCGGGGCCGCCTCAATGCTTCGCCGTTACAATGTTGTAAAGATGTCCCCAGCTTCTACAACACTCCCTACTGAAGTTAAGTCTTCAACAAAAGATTGGGCCGATTTATCAGAGACTCTCTATTAATTTTGCAGTTCTACAACCAGTAACTGTCTTAAGGTTACAAACCACCCCCAAAGTCAAGTTTGTCTCGTCCCACTCTTCATAATTTTCCTTCATCGACGGACGCACTCACGGACTTCAGTACAAGGGTCTGTGCCGTCCAACAGCTTGCCTGCGCAGTCGCCCGCAGTGGTCAATACTAGCCCGCCGGGCCGCCCATTCAGTTATCGGTTGGTTGGCTATGCCTTTTTGTTTCGACTGTGGTGTAACGCACCGCACATGTGATGGGGAGAGGTGTGCTAATAGTTCTTGGGATAAGGAGTGTGTGGACCAGGGTAGGACAACATATATATATATATATATATATATATATATATATATATATATATATTATATATCATCATCATGCTGTCGGTCGCGATGCGACAAAGACTGCTTTCATTACTTGACTGCCGCTCTCCATTTAGCTCTCTGCTGTGAGAGTTGCGTCCATGAGTCGGTCTTAATGTCTCTCAGCTTCAGGTTTCTCTTGATGGTATCCCTGAACCAGAGACGGGGGCGCCCTCTCTTTCTGTAGCCAGAAGACAGTTGAGAATAGAGGATCTGCTTTGGTAGCCTGTCTGATGACATCCTCATGAGGTGTCCAGTCCACCGGAGATTCTTTTTGATCAGAAGATCTTCCATAGAGGGCAGCCCCATCCGTTCGAGTATTTCCTTATTCGTCACTTTGTCCTTCCAGGTTAGCCTCATGATTGAACGCAGATGTCGCATCATGAAGGCATGCAGCTTTTTCACCTGCCGTCTGTACACTGTCCAGGCCTCGGCTCCGTATTGTAGGGTGGATAGCACGATTGCGCGGTAGATCTTACCTTTGACCCGAATGGACACATGGTGGTTGTTCCAGAGTCTCTGGCGTAGTCGGCCGAAAGATGCGCTAGCCTTGGCCATCCTCCTCTGTATCTCAGCATCAATGTGTCCATCACTTGATATAGTGCTTCCGAGATAGGTGAATTCCGGAACAGAGTTCAGCTTGTTTCCGTCAACCATGATCTCCTCCTCTCGGGTTCTTGTAGAGTTGGGTTGGTACAGCACCTCCATCTTCTTGATGTTAATTTTCAGGCCAAACTTCTTTGATGCATCGGAGAAAGGGTCCACTATTTTCTGGCTCTCTTCAGCAGAGTGGGCAACCAGT
Organism: Branchipolynoe longqiensis; assembly: GCA_030323885.1. NCBI lineage: Eukaryota > Metazoa > Annelida > Polychaeta > Phyllodocida > Polynoidae > Branchipolynoe > Branchipolynoe longqiensis. Next base: position 95,792,561 of record CM059187.1, read on the forward strand.
GCACTGTCATCTGCGAATAGTAGCTCTCTCACCAGTATCTGAGTAGTCTTGGTCTTCGCTCTGAAGTGTGCGACATTGAATAGGTCAGCGCTCTGTCTGGACTGTATATAGATGCCATCGCCCATGTCTCGGAAAGCCTCGTCTAGCATTGCTGATAGGAAGATGGAGAAGAGCGTGGGGGCCAGTACACAACCTTGCTTGACCCCATTGGTAACCCCGAACGATTCCGAGACTTCCTCTCCAGCACTAACGTTCGCCATCATCCCTGTATGTAGAGCCTCGATCATAGTTGTGAACTTCTCTGGGCATCCATACTTCCTCAGTAGCTGCCATAGCCCAGTCCTCCCGACTGTATCAAATGCCTTAGTGAAATCGACAAATACCATCGGTCCTGCTCAATGCACTTTTGTTGTAGCTGTCGGAGAAAAAATATCATATCCACAGTGCTCCGGTTACCTCTGAAGCCACACTGTGACTCCGGAACTACACCAGGTGTTATGTGAATAGATAGTCTGTTGAGGAGGATCCTGGCGAAGATCTTCCCTGCTATGGAAAGAAGAGAGATTCCTCTATAGTTCCCACAGTCTGTTCGATCACCTTTCTTGTAGATGGTTACAATGCTGGCATCCTTCCATGCTTGGGGTACAGAACCCTCCTCCCAGGCATTGGTGATTAGTTGGTGCAGTCTGTTGAGCAGATTGTCTCCTCCATGCTTCCATACCTCGGCAGGAATTCCATCACCCCCAGGTGCTTTGCCATCTTTCAGGCTGGCGATTGCTCTAGCCATCTCATCCATGGTTGGAATCTCATCGAGGCATGTTTTGGTAATGCGCTGCTGGATGTTGTCCAGAGCTTCGTGATCTATGTCACCAGGGACGTTGAGTAGCTTCTGGAAGTGTTCGCTCCATCTTGCCACAACTCTCTTGCTGTCAGAAAAGGTCTCCGTTCCATCTGTTGATTTCAGGTGAACAGGTCCCTTCTTCACGGGTCCCCACACTTCCTTCAGTCCGCTGTAGAAGCCCTTCATGTTGTTTCTGTCTGCAGCTCTCTGCAGCTCCTCTGCCTTCATTTCCCACCAGTCTGACTTCAATGCACGGGTGCATTTTTGTAGCAATCTGCAGGCATCTTTGTATGCTGCAGTGGTGGATCTAGTGTTCCTGGTCTGCAACACTCTCTGGTGGGCTTGGTCTCTTCTGCTCATAAGATTCTGTAGCTCCTGATTGTTGGGGTCGAACCAGTCCTGATGTTTTCTGTCTGGCTTGCCGAGATAAGTTTTAGCTGTGTTGTATACAACCTGCTGCAACGCTGCCCATTCCTCATCTGGTGTTGGGCTTTCCTTCTCCTCCCATTGTGCGAGAGCGCTGTCCATCTCCCGCTCGAAGCTCTCCCTGTGACTGATGGTACTTAATTTTGCTGTGTTGAGCTTTGTCGGTTTATTTGTCCCTTGCCTGTTGTGTTTTTGTCGTATTCTGAATGCCACTTTTGACATATATATATGGGTCACTCTCCTGAAAACTGGTAAGAATGGGATGGGATTTTAAAACATCAATAAAATCCTTCCTACTTATTTTTTTCCTTATACTTTTCATATTCATGTTCAGATTTGATGAAAAAAATAAAGGAAATAAAATAAACTGTGTGCAATGTTGGTCCTTTTCGTTATGAAGTGTTTTTGTACAAAAAAAAACCATTTTACAGTCAGCCATTTGTAACATGACATATGGGACGTGGTTGAATCCTTATTAACATATTGTATTGCATTGATATATTAAACAAAACAGTTCCCAAATCAAAAAGGAAGTATTTATTAACATGTATGCATGCTTACATTTAAAATTTTAAAAATTTGATGTCTTCAGAAATAGAATTACAAATTTCTGTCACACGTGTAACTGTGGTGTCTGGATTGCACACAAATATTGTACACTAATTATTCTGTGAATAAAACATGGCTGGGAATTACTTTTTTTTATCAATATAAGCACTACATATTTCTGTATATTATGCCATGTAAGTATGATATTATACAATGCTTCTAAGTATGATATTATATAATTCTGATTAGATTTTTATTAAGCAGACTGTGTGGTGTCCTAACCATGTGTTACACATGTGACACACATGTTATACTGCCATAAGACATAGCTTATTCATGGACTACACCGTTATTTTTTATCTCATCAATTTATATTTTACATAGATGTAAAGGGGAGATTTCCAGCTTTCATTTGCAACCAGAAAATGTAAAAAATTCAAATATTAGATTTTAACTCTCCATGTGACACTTCTGGCCAGTTTTCAGGAGAGTGACCCATATATATATTATATAAATATATATTATTATATATATATATATATATATGTGTGTGCATGTATGTGTGTAAGTGTGTACATGTGCCTGTATGTATGTATGCGTGTGTATATATGTGTATGTGTGCAGGTATGTGTGTATGCATGTGTGTCTTTGTATGTGTTTCTGTAGGCATGTACATTGTATGTGTGTATGTGTATGACCGTGTGTATATGTATGTGCATATATGTCTATCCCTTAGCGGCAGTCAAGGAATGAAAGCAGTCTTTGTCGCATCACGACCGACAGCATGATGATGATGATGATGATCTATGTAATAACTTAACTTCCAATATACCAGGTTAGCATTGATGAAGAATGTCCTTCTCTAGATATATTTAAAAGAAATATATTTGGAAAATAGAAACCGTGAATGACACATTACTTCGACTTTTATGCTTTCTTATCCTTTGCTTTTAGAAAAAGAAAACAAACTTCAGTGAGAGAGCTTGTCTCCCAGCGCTGTCACTGTGTCAGTGGCTGGTGCTCGGCAACAACCATGGAGGCTAGGGCCGACACCACTCAACGATGTTCTCATTACCAGACGGGATGGCCGAATGAGTTGAACGTCTGTATCCCGCTTTGTTAGATCGTGGGTCCAAACCCTGGTCGAGTAAAACCAATGACTTAAAAAGTGAAATCTGTTGCTTCCTAAGCAGGCGCTAGGCATTATTAGGATAGGGCAAGGGACTGGTTGGCTCAGTGTCAGGATAATGTATCTGAGTGGGATATCAGGTCATAATGTTTTTGATCTGGTCTCCCAGTGGGTCATCACTATGAAGTCGCAATGAGTGCACCGTCACACTTGGTACCCGTCCTGATATAACCTTAGATGTTGCCAGGATGTAAGACTCCAACAACAAACAAACAAACCATCGATGACAATAGAAACCACACAATATTAAGGGTCCACACATACACAATTTGTCCTCCCTTCTCTTCCTTTCACGTCAGTTGGTTTTAAAAATAAAGAGAAGTTAAACAAGTCTTGTGTAGAATAACTGAACAGATCCCGTGCGTATGACACTGGTGTGAGTATAGTTGATCCCGCAGCCCCGTTCCTGAGCCAGCTGCTGAGCTGCTGCTGAGTTCCTGCTGAACGACACATTAGAAAAAGTGTCGGTAGGCTGTCTAAATGAAATGAGCCCATGAATCCTTAATGAAAGAAACAAAGTATATTCTTCTCATACCTCTTTATATTTATTTACCCACTATTTTTTTAAGCAAGAATTTACGAAATCATATAGATGAATAGACATTAACATTCGAGTCGAGAGCATTTTTGGGCCGCCATCTTGTTCGTTTACATCCTCTGCCATTTCCCCAACTTTGTGCCAATACAGATAAACACAGTGTACTGGAACCACTACCTACGCAGTTGATTCCTATTTGAGGCAGTTTTTGCTTGGATTTAGACATGTCTTTCATTCAACCCTACTCTGCGTAAGAGTTCCACTGGTCCCTCAGGAAGGACTGGAGCTGTGAGTCAGCGTATTCTGAGTTCCGCTGGTCCCTCAGGAAGGACTGAAGCTGTGACTCAGCGTATTCCGAGTTCCGCTGGTCCCTCAGGAAGGACTGAAGCTGTGACTCAGCGTATTCCGAGTTCCGCTGGTCCCTCAGGAAGGACTGGAGCTATGACTCAGCGTATTCTGAGTTCCGCTGGTCCCTCAGGAAGGACTGAAGCTGCGACCTAACACATCAGGTCGCAGCTTCAGCTTACCCACCGCATCTCTCAATACAGACATTATGCTTTACAAATATACTTAGGACAAATGGCCACATGCCTCTCTTTTCTTAGTAAATTAATGTTCTTCATGTTCTTTTTCAGTGCCGTATCACTGGTCTTCTGGGCACGTTCATTTACATAAAGATAAAAGTATTTTTGAAGAATAATTCAAATACACAAGATATCCTAAGTAAAACAAAGTTTTAAAGGATTTCTTTGTTTGGTGTTCCTTTGTTTTTTAAGTTCTTTGTTACAGTTCAATATAACCAGGTACACTTTTTTATATATAATATGTATTGCTGTTTTGTTGTTGTTTTTTTATTAAAGATTTATGTATACGTCCTATCCTGGATAAATCTGAATAGTCTTGTTTTCACCATTTGGTCGATATAAAAGCCCGACCCGACACCTTTACAAAACCAAAGGATTTTCAACCTCCCAATTCAAATTTCACCCGCATTGCCGACTATAAGCAAATTTTGTTGGTTTCATGACCCCCAAGCACAAAAAGTAAACATCGGCTTGTTATGTTTAACCACAGTGGTTAAACATAACTGACTAAAATATTACATTTCAGACAGGTAAAATAGAGCACAGAAATGTATCCCAAAACAGCATACAACTGTGGTAAAATCACAAGTCAAAGCATCACATTTTCAAAAAAACAAATCCATGAACTAGATGCGATCCTAGATAGCAAAATTAGATATAGCTGCACTCAGTAAGCATTTATTTGCAGCACATAAAGACAACTAAGTGAATTTAATACAACCTCTCAGTGCTAAAGCCTGTAATGCTAAGTATTTCACTGTGCACACCAACATAAAGTGTCCATGTTTTCACTCCAAATATCTCTGATGTGAACCTTGTAAAACATAAAGGTTACATCAAACTAAAGAAAAGTGGATCATAATAATGAATATTAAATATATATGTCCAAATCTGATCGAAACTCAAACCTATCGAGTGTGCGCTTTTAGCCAATGGATGTAACTAAATATATGAGTAAATAAATGAATGAATAAATTTTAAAAAAAGAATAAATAAATTCTTTAAAAGAATAACCGAGAATAGGCTCCCCAATATCTGCCTTCTGTGGCCCAGACCTTGTCACCTTCCTGTCATAACGTCTGCCCAATGGACCACGGTGTAGGTTTAGATTAATCTCAGGCGAGGAACTTGTTATTCAGAAGAATAAATCTGCGAGCAAAGGATAACACACACCCGACCTCCATCACCCACCCTACACACACACACAGACTTAAAAACAACAATGCTAGTAGTGACAGGAATACATGCCCCGAGAGGCACAGTCTCTCACACAGCTCCCCCAAACTACCCGTACCTGCCCCCTAGCGGAGGTTGGTTGGTTGCTGCGGTTTTACGTCCTGGCAACATCGAAGATCAAGTATTAGTGCTGCCCCACTGGGAAATCAAGCTGCCAGCACCATGACCCAATATCCTACTCAGTCACATTATCTTGACACTGAGCTAACCAGTCCTTGCCCTATCTTATTAATGCCGAGTACCAGGCGAGGTAATGCAGTACCTTTCTGCTAATATACCTCCGGGAGTTTGACGCCCCTGCCTTGCAATGTTATAAACTACTGCCTAGTGGTATAGGTTCTTGATAGAACCAAAGGCTAAGGGAGCAAACCCTAACAGAAAACCATGCTTCCATGGCAGCATTAAGAGCGGTGATGAAGGGAACTCCCAACATCTCCCGGCCAGCTACTGCAGGGACAAATAGTTTGCGCCTGCCTTGACATGTTCTTGTCGGTGTGACACCTCTATTTGCTCCCCAAGAGAGTGCTGCTAGTAATGATTCGGCCACCGCGCCTGGTGTCCCCTAGCGGAGGTTTCAGGGGGTAACCCTTGCCACTCTGTCAGAGGCAGTATTACTGACGATCCTTGTACCTGCGCCATTGTGTCACTGCTGCATCACCTACCTGAGTGTGATTATTTTAATAAACAACTGGAATGCTCCAACACACATATAGAAGGGCTAAATGTAACACAATGGTTGGAATAGTAGCTATATTTAACACGATCTTATTTTAACTCTACTGTTTAACCAATTTTTCTGAAATAATATATTGAATAGATTGTTACAATCTATCTTACTTTAGTTTCCAGTAATTTTTATTTTAAATGGCAAACTTTTGATATATCTGAAGTGCAAACATATCATAGGTATATGGCCCGGCGCCAAACATATCAAATTAGTTTTGGCAAGCACGCCAGAACTTTGACACCATAGGTTTCAGCAGCATCAGGGAGCCTAGGGGGCGTAATGGTTAGCATAGTGCCCCAGAATGCAATAGATATGGTATCAATTCCCGCTCTATGCACCATATTTCCCATTTTCATCACCCCCATGACATATATATCAATATATCTATATCCATATACGCATATATATATATATATATATATATATATATATATATATATATATGCGGATCTCTTTCATCCCTAATATACACAGGAGCGAGTGAAGCCGATCCGCAGCACCCGGACCCTTTCATAGCACAGTGCATCACCTTTGCAGCACAATAGGACCGAGGTGAACGGTGAACAGGGCCGCCGCACAAACAACTGTGAGATCCCGCAGTGGTCAATACTAGAACTGTCATACCACAGACACACAATATCTGTACTGGCATAATCCTTTAACAATTATACTCCTTACATATGTTTATATAAGGAGTATATACATGAGGATGTCACCAGACACGCTACCAAAGCAGATCCTCTATTCTCAACTGTCTTCTGGTTACAGAAAGAGAGGGCGTCCTCGTCTCCAGTTCAAGGATAATATCAAGAGAAACCTGAGGCTGAGAGACATTAAGACCGACTCATGGACGCAACTCTCACAGCAGGGAGCTAATTGGAGAGCGGCAGTCAAGTAATGAAAGCAGTCTTTGTCGCATCGCGACCGACAGCATGATGATGATGATGATGATGATGATGATATATATGATGTATAAGTATTATGCGAGTACAAAGGCATGGAAGGGAATTCCATTATCATTAGTGCTATTATTATATGTGTCCATTTTCTACTCTGTGTATCCAGACTACAATAATCGGTACTGGCAGCCTGGCATCCCTAATGTTCCTATGCACTGATGGATTTGTATATATTTATATTTGGATGTATATATATATATTCACATAGAACGACCTTTCTCCATCTGCATGGATCATACTCACCCTACTTGACCACCCTGACCTATTAAACACTCGACCTCTCAGGCTCCAGTTAGTGCCTCTGTGGTGGCACCAGACGGGATGGCCGAATGGGTTGAGCGTCCATCTCCCGTTTTGGTAGATCGTGGGATTCAAACATATAGGCTTGAACTCTGGTCGAGTCAAACCAATGAGTTATCAAATTGAAACGGGTCACTTCCTAGCCAGACGCTCGGCATTATTAGGAGAGGGCAAGGACTGAATGGCTCAGTGTCAGGATAATGTGACTGAGTAAGATATCAGGTCAGGCTACTGGCAGCCTGGCATCCCAATGGGGCAGCACAACAAAATGGCCATGAGTGCGCGCTGTGACAAGTTGGTACCCATCCTCATATATATCCTCATATAAACCTCCAACAACCGCCCAACCAACCAATCAAATGTCTCCATTTACAGTTAGCAGCACTGAGCATAGAACACGACATGAGGCAGTTAGGTGGGCGGTATGCCGGTGACGCTGGCCCCCGGCGCCTACCCCAGCCCGTGCCGGTGACGCTGGCCCCATGCGCCTGCCCCAGCCCGTACCGGGGATGCTGTCCCCCGGTGCGTGCCCCAGCTCGTGCCGGTGACACTGGCCCCCTGCACCAGCCCCAGCCCGTGCCAGTGACGCTGTCCCCCGGCGCCTGCCCCAGCCCGTGCTGGTGACGCTGGCCCCCGGTGCCTGCCCCAGCCCGTGCCAGTACCACTGGCCCCCGGCACCTGCCCCAGCCTGTGCCGGTGACGCTGGCCCCTGCCCTAGCCCGTGCCGGTGATGCTATCCCCCGGTGCCTGCACCAGCCCGTGCCGGTGATGCTGGCACCCGGCGCCTGCCCCATCCCGAACCGGTGACGCTATCCCCTGGTGCCTGCCCCAGCCCGTGTCGGTGATGCTGGCCCCCTGCATCTGCCCCAGCCCGTGCCAGTGAGGATGTCTCCCGGCGCCTGCCCCAGCCCATACCGCTGACGCTGTGCTGCCCCTGGTGCCTGCCCCAGCCCATGCCGGTGACGCTGGCTCCCGGCGCCTGCCCCGGCCCGTGCTGGTGACGCTGACCCCCTTCACCTGCCCCAGCCCGTACCGCTGACGCTGTCCCCCGGCGCCTGCCCCAGCCCGTACCGCTGACGCTGTCCCCTGGTGCCTGCCCCAGCCCGTGCCGGTGACACTGGCCCCCGGCGCCTGCCCCAGCCTGTGTCGGTGACGCTGGCCCCCGGTGCCTGCCCCCGGTTGTCCCGTGAGCAGCTCGGGACCGACCCGGTCCATTAGCAGGCGGCTCGTTTTGTGCGGGCCGCGTGTGCGGGCTGCTAGTGCTCTGGGGCCCATTTGTCGGCAGGAGGCTGATTAATCCATCACGTTTAAGGCGGCGCTATCGAGCTGCTTCTTATTTACGTGACACACATAGCGATTATCATAATAGACCGGCACCCCTACAGACGTGCCTTATGAGGCCTGGTATAGCACGGATTGATTAAAGTTGCATGGTCCGATGAAAACACCAACATTTTCAGAAACCAAAATAATTATCTAGATTTGATTCTACATATCAAACTTAGATGCTGGGACAGGTATTGGACATTTGTTGTCACATATAAGGGAATTGAATACTGAGTCAATTTAATAGATCCTGTTCTTATTTTTTTAATTTATTTATTTTTAATTTTACTTTTTGTATTGAGGCTGTATTTATACTGTCCATAGCATATAAGCCCGGGTACCAAGGCTTGTTTTCAATGCTGGCCAGTTGTAGTGTTGGTGTTATCTTACCACACAGTAGCTGCTGATAAGGTATTTGATTGTGTGCATTTCAGTCGCAGATAGATAATTGGTTGGTTATTAACAATTGTTACTGCAGAAGTCTATGGTGTTAGCGTTTTGGCAAGTTTGCCTAAATTAATTTAGCACGTTTGCATTTCAAATATCTCCAAAGTTAGACATTTAAATCGAAAGTTACTTCAAACTAAAGTAAGGTAGATAATAGCGATCAACCTAATATATTTATCTCAGGAAATGAGAGAAACTCAAAACCATCGGACTCTGCAACTTTGAAGTGCTTCCATATAAGACACATGGTTCATACAGACGTTTGATATTTCACACTTCCATGTTATTTAGATACATATGGGAAACATTGCACCTGGAGCATGATTCGAACCCATACTTCTTGCCATTCCGGGGCTAATTTCCCAGTCATTATGCAATCTGGACTCCCTGATGTAATCACCCAAGCCTGTCTATGTGGTTCCTTGGTCTGAGAGGTCAGTGGAGACCACTAGACTTATCTCCCTGGAATTCTACGGCTTTTAAATGGCATCCCTCCATAAGTCGTTTAATGCTTAACATACATACAGGAACATTCACTTTAATGGGCTTGCATATACATATACAGTATAACCTCCCTAAGCGACCACCTCCACATATCAACCACTCCCCTATATCGATCGCTTTATTTGGGTCCCAACAATACCATTGTAACCATATTTTAAATCCCTAATCCGACCACCTCCCTAAATGGACTACTTAAAGTCGGTCCCATGGTCGGTTGATTTAGAGAGGTTTTACTGTATACACATATACACATATATAGAGGATAAGTTCATCAACCACACAGTATGTAGCTTGCATAGGATTCTGGCCATGGTCCCAGTGCTCTGGGGTATACAAATGGGAAAGAGTGAGCATAGAGCATGATTCGAACCCACATATCTTGCCAGTATGGGGCTAACATCATACCCATTAGACTATCTAGGCTCTCTGATGCAGCAATCACTCTATCCAAGCCGACCAGTCTATATGGTGTAGATAAGCATCAGTCCGACATGATGTAAATAAGCTTCAGTCCCACATGGTTCAAATAAGCATCAGTCCCACATGGCGTAAAAAATCATCAGTCTCACATGGTGTAAATAAGCATCAGTCCCACATGGTGTAAATAAGTATCAGTCACACATCGCGTAAACAATCCTCATTCCCACATGGTGTAAATAAGTAGCAATCACATATGGTGTAAATAAGTATCAGTCCCACATGGTGTAAACAATCATCAGTCCCACATGGTGTAAATAAGCATCAGTCCCACATAGTGTAAATAAGTATCAGTCACACATGGTGTAAACAATCATCAGTCTCACATGGTGTAAATAAGTATCAATCCCATATGGTGTAAATAAGTATCCGTCCCACAGGATGTAAACAATCATCAGTCTCACATGGTGTAAATAAGTATCAGTCCCACATGGTGTGAACAATCATCAGTCTCACATGGTGTAAATAAGTATAAGTCCCACATGATGTAAACAATCATCAGTCTCACATGGTGTAAATAAGTATCAATCCCATATGGTGTAAATAAGTATCAGTCCCACATGGTGTAAACAATCATCAGTCTCACATGGTGTAAATAAGTATCAGTCTCACATGGTGCAAATAAGTATCAGTCCCACATGGTATAAACAATCATCAGTCCAACATGGTGTAAATAAGTAGCAGTCCCACATGGTGTAAATAAGTAGCAGTCCCAAATGGTGTAATTAAGCATGAGCTCCACACAGTGTAAATAATCATTAGTCCCACATAGTGGAAATAAGCATTAGTCCCACATGGTGTAAATACCAATCAGTCCCACATGGTGTAAATAAGCATGAGCCCCACACAGTGTAAATAATCACCAGTCCCACATAGTGGAAATAACCATTATTCCCACATGGTGTAGATAAGTATCAGTCCCAGATGGTGTAAATAAGCATAAGTCCCACACAGTATAAATAAGCATCAATACCACATGGTGTATATAAGCACCAGTCCCACATGGTGTAAACAAGCATCACTCCCACATTGGGCAAATAAGCATCAGTCCCACATGATGCGAATTATGAATGCCCTTTCAGAAATGAATCTGGGAGTGACATGTGGTGCGTCAGGACAGCCTCTCCTTAAATAATTGACACATGCGGGCCAGGGCGTGCGGCGTCCGTTAAACCGGAAGTGCGTGTAGACCCGTGTGTCTACACGGACAGGCTGCGGGCGGTGTACCGGTGCGGCAGCTCTCCTTGTTAGTGGACTGTGCTGAGGCACCCTCCAAATCTGCGTCTCAGCATCAGCCCGCTGTACAGGGGAGAACTTCTAAGGCGTGTATAACATCCATATCCCGGAGGCACCGGGCGTGGTGGCCGAATCAGTAGAGAGTGGGCGTCGCGTGCGGGAGATGGGGAATTCGGTTCCCAGTTGAGTCAAACTAATGACGTATAAAATTGGTACTTGTCGCTTCCTAGCCTGGCGCTGGGCATTAATAGGATAGGACAAGGACTGGTTAGCTGAGTATCAGGGTAATGTGACTTGAGTGGTATATATCGGGTCGTGGTGCTGGCGGTCTGATTTCCCAGTAGGGCAGCACTATAAAGTTGCCATGAGTGCACACTGACACAAGTCGGTACCTGTCCAGATATGACCATAGATGTTGCCAGGACACAAAACTCCAACACTCAATGAGCCAACCCAGAGGACTAGCGGGTACTGGCTTTCGAAGGCATAACGCCCTGGACTGGCTTCTCGTGTGTATTGTCAATGTTGAACCACTCGAAGGTGAACATTATGTGGCTGTATATATGTGTACAGTAAAACCTCTCTAATCGATCGACCAGGGGACCGACTTGAAATGGTCCATTTAGGGAGGTGGTCGGCTTAGGAAGCTTTTTTATCGTTATAATGGTACTGTATGGGCGATCGTTTGGGAACCAAATAAAGCGATCGATATAGGGGATTGGTCGGTTAGAGAGGTTTTACTGTATATGGGTCACTCTCCTGAAAACTGGTCAGCATGGGATTTTAAAACATCAATAAAAAAACTTCCTACTTATTTTTTTCCTTATACATTTCATACTCATGTTCAGATTTGATGTAAGAAATAAGGGAAATAAAATAAACTGTTTGCAACTTTGGTCCATTAGTTTTTGTACCAAAAAAACAACATTTTACAGCCACCCATTTGTAACATGACATATGGGACATGGTTGAATCCTTACTAACATCTTTTATTGCATTGATATAACAAACAAAACAGTTCCCACATCAAAAAGGAAGTATTTATTAATTAAATTAAAAAGAAAATTATTTGATATCTTCAGAAATAACATTAGAAATTTCCATCACAGATGTAACCAGTGGTGTCTGGATGACACACAAATATTGTACACTAATTATTCAGTAAATAAAGCATGGCTGGGAATTACGTGTTTTCTAACCAATATAAGCACTACCTATTTCTGTATATTATGCCATGATTAATATGCTTCTATGTATGAAATTATTCAATTCTGCTTAGATTTGTATTAAGCAGACTGTGTTGTGTCCTAAACATGTAGTAAAATATTCGGATATTCAGCATAGGGGGGAATGCAAATGTTCAGTACTGATCGGTGTATGTGACCTGGTGCATGTATGTATGTATATATATTTATATGTATGGTTGGTGGTGCCTGAGTGGGATGTAAATAGATATAGTGGTGCTGGCAGGTCTGGGTGTGAGTGCACTGAGGGCCTACCTCCTCTGCTGGGATAGGGATCACCACACTCAAAGGTCAAGATTCATGGTGGCCATGGGGCCATACAGCTTGTGGTGGTGCGCAGGCCACTGGTATCCATGGGGACCTGGAATGCTGGATCCCGATTGGTAACGCCAAGAATGCTTGTTTCCCATTGGAGGATAGGGGTGGTGTGATACTCTACAATGAACCTATGTAACCATATAGATAATAAACCAGATGGCTGGATTCTCTCTTCTTCTTTACACTTCATACTCTTTCTTTTTCTTTGTCTGTATTGATTTCACCATAGCCTGAGGCACACAGCCACAGAGTCGAGCATTGGACTTTACAGCCTGTTACATCTGAGCAACACATGTTATACAGCCATATGACATAGCTTAATCATGGATTACACCTTTATTCCAGAGATATATGTATATGGGTTACTATCCTGAAAACTGGCCAGAAGTGTCACATGGAGAGTTAAAATCTAATATTTGCATATATAGCCACATGCTTACATAATGCATATATAAAATAGACATGTTTATTTATATATGTACATATGGGGTGTATATATTTTATCTGTATATATATGCATAAAAGCAATCCCGGTCTTCTCTTCTTAAAAAAGCAACGAAGTAGTATTTTAAAGAAAAGCTGACGAGCAATGATAAAATCCCAACATGTGATAAGCCGATGACAAAGCATGGACGACAAAAATCCATGCTGTCTCATATTTTGTGTGCAGGGTGTCCGACTCGGTGGTCCGTTGGAGGGAAGCCTGGGCACACCAACTGAACCCCGCCCTAGCGGCCGTCCACTTAACCACAGTACCAGATGGGATGGCCAAATGCGTTGAGCGTCTGTCTCTCCTTTTGATAGATCACGGGAGTCAAACCCACATTTCTGAACCCTGGTCGAGTCAAACCAATGACGTAAAAATTGATACCATTCGCTTCCTAGTCAGGCACTCTGCATTATTAGCATAGGGCAAGGACTGGTGAGAAATCAGGTCATGGTGCGGGCGGTCTGATCTCCCAGTGGTGCAGCACTAATATAAAGTCGCCATCAGTGCACACTGCCACAAGTCGCTACCCATCCTGATATGACCTAAGATGTGGCCAGGATGTAAAACCCCAACAACCAACCAACCGACTTAGCCATGATATCACGCCGAGTGTCGGGGCTGGACCCCGGCCGGCCACCTCTCTGTAACAATTACACGAGGGAGGTCTGCGCAAATAACCAACAGAACAAAAACACTGCACATTGATCTTTATTTACTTATTTTCTTTAGTTTTCGGTAATACATTGGACCCACTGATACAGATTTGCAGTACGAGGCTGGCCGGGTCAAGGGGCGGTGATGAAAACGGGAAATATTGTGCTCAGAACAGGATTCAAACCCACATTTCTGCCATTCCGGGGATAATGTGCAAACCATTACACTACATATGGTCCCTGATACAATCACCCTATCAACGCCTGCGTGTATGTGTGGCTTCTTGCCGGAGAGGTCAGTGCAGACTACTACACTAATCCCCCTTGATGAATTGTAAGTCTTTTAAATGTAGTTTGTTTTATTTGTTTTTGGTACATTAGTTGATTAAGCGGAGGAAATGTCAATTTTTTATTTATTTTTTGTTCAAGTGTTTTTATTCCTCTGAATAACATGTCAGTGCTAATGCACTGGTCTTCCAGCCCTAATCACAATTTCCTCTACACAGTAAACAAATCTACAACAATATACAAATAGACAATTACAGGAAAATAAGCAAAAGATTGGTACATGAATGATAGTTAAAGAACAAGACAAGAAAAAAAGAAACATATGCGGGGAGGTAACTAAGTTAGACTAGTATGGTTGGCGTTAGTAGGGGGTGGGGCATAGCTGATTACATCCATGATGCGCGACAAGGAAGGAAGTAAGGCGTGGGTGGAGAAAAGGCACTTTATTAAGAAATGCCATTTTATAATGTACAGGATAATGTCAGGTAAGATCAGCAATGTACAGGATAATAACAGGTAATATCAGTGTGAAATAGCAATGTATAAAGTCAAGTAATGGATATATATATAAGATATGGGCTCAGAGGGAGCCTATGAGGTGAGTCCTTGAGGTGGAGCTGAGGAGCCCTCCACCCTAGGAATGAAGAGAGGATTGGAGAGGGCTGGCGGGTGGGGAAAAAGGCGCAGATAGGCAGCGTGTGGGATGAGGGAGGCGAGTGGCGTGAAGCAGCCAGGAGGGCGGGTTATAAGGGAAGAAGCACGGGAAATTATGTAAGGAGCAACGGCCGGGGAAGTGAGAGGGGGGGGGGCTGCTTCCATGCCTCGCATCAACCGCAATGCAAGCATTACGACCAATTCATGTAATGCTTACAATGCTTACAAGTACATACCCAGGGGCAATGCACTTATAATCCTACACAAGGTAGTTTCATCAATCACACAGGGCGTAGCTTGTCCAGGATCTGGGTCATGGACACCAGTGTTATAGGGGTGATGAAAAGGGAAATATTGCACCTAGAGCAAGGTTCGAACATATATTTCTTATCATTTCAGGGTTAGCATGCTAATCATATCACGATTCATCCCTACCTGCTTATGTGGCTCCTGGCTTGAGAGGTCAGTGCAGGCTACTACACACATCCCCCTGGAATTGTAAGTCTTTTAAATGCTTTAATTCCGTCAAGGTAGGTTCAACAACGATGCAACTGATATGGAATCCTGGTCATGGCACCCAGTGTGATGGGGGTTGATGAAAATGGGAAATGTTGTGCCTAGAGCAGGATTAAAATCCACACATCTTGCCATTCCGAGGCTAGCATGCTAACCATTACACTACCTAGGCTCCCTGATGCAATCACCCTATCTACCTCTACCTGTCTACGTGGCCCCTTGGCTGTGAGGTCAGTGCAGACTACTACAATACTTCCGTGTCCATAACCATCCCTGTAGATAAATAAGGGTTGTGACTGGTGGGTGTGGTCATATTTCAGCCGGGCTGGGTATAATTCGTTGAAGAAGCCCTCCCCCACCCCACACCCACCCACTCCCCATCCCCTCCCTCCCCCGTCTATAAAGCAAACACAAAACACACAAACACGGATATCCTCTCAAGTCACTGTCAGCATCGCACGTCACGGCCATCGGCAACACAATACAACCCCGTGGCCTCTGACCTCTGCCCTCTCCACACATCATCCAGCACTCTCAGCGCCGTGACGCCGTTAGCTAACAAATCAACACACCTTTTTTGTTCTCTCCAAAGGCAAAATAAGCTCTCTTCTTGCAAATATGACTTGGCATGTTAATGGGACTGGACGAGGTGGCCGAGTCGGTAGAGCGCAGGCCTCGGTTGGGAGCTTTAATCTTACAGTCGAATCAAACCCAATGACTTATAAAAGTATTATGTGTTGCTACCTAGCTTGGCTCTTGGCATAGACAGGCTAACACAGTATCAGGGTAATGTGACTGTGTGGGATGTTAGGTCACAGTGCCAGAGGCCTGGTCTCCCAATGGTGCAGCACTATAAAGTCGACATGCACATGTCCTGTCACAAGTCGGCACCCCTCCAGATGTGACATTAGACATTGCTATAACATAAAACAACAACAAACATATAAAACAAATGAACATTACTGGATGCATGGACCAGACAGTATGGCCGAATGAATGAGTTGGGCGCGTCCGCTTCTCCTGTGGAAGGTCACGGGATTCGAAGTCTGGTGTTCGAAAGGTGGGAATCAAAGCGTGGGTTTGAACACACAAATCAAGAAGTTAAAATGTGAAACTTGCTGCAACCTAACCTATTGTTCCGCATTATTAGGACAGTGCAAAGAACAGTGGAATGGGGAAGACCAATTGTCTGCGATTGAAATCTGCCCTGCTTAATCATTGTTTCTTACAGAAACAAACCTTTTTTTCTTATATTTTCTTGAAGATTTATATTGCCTCTCATGGATAAGTCTGAATAGACTTGTTTTCACCATTAAACAGTTTGTCGATAGAAAGCCCGAGCCTACACTTTTACCAACTCAAGATATTTTTAGCCTCCCACACCACACAGACATGGTATGAGAGCAACTGGCCTTTGATGATGCTGTAAGTTATACACAGTGGTGGAAATCCAAATTGGCCAAGGTGATGGCATGGGGAATTGAACCACCAACCTTCTGATCAGGAGTACGACCTTGAAAAAAGTCAGACACTCTAACCACTCCGCCAGAGAACTCCAACCAACATAACCCAAAACTCTATCATTAGTCGGTGTTGTACTTGCATCGATGTGAGGGAACTATTTCTATAATAGTAATAGGACATTGCTACACGACCCGATAACAGGATCATGCATAGGAAACCTCATAATAGGATGGTGCTAACATTACCTCATAATAGGATGGTGCTCACATGACCTCATAATATGATGGTGATGACATGACCTCGCAACAGGACAGTGCTTACACGACCTCATAATACTCTGCTCAGATGACCTCATAAGAGGACGGTGCCCACCTGACTTCATAATAGGACGGTTTCCACATGGTCCAATAATAGGACAGTACTCACATACTCTCATAATAGGACAGTTCTCAGGTGACCTCCTCTGACTGTGCTTAAATGACCTTTAAATAGGACAGTGTTTACACGACCTCATAAAAGGACGCGCTCACATACCCCATACCACGTAATATGAAAATGCACAGATGGCCTCATAATAGGGGGCTTGTTCATGTGATGTCATAATAGGGTCATGCTGCTATGAGCTGTAATAAGACGGTCCTCACATACTCCCATAATAGAACAGTGCATGTGTGACCTCATAATAGGGTCATGTTGACGTGACCTCAAAATAGGCATTGTTCACATGACCTCATAATAGGAATGTGGTCACATGACCTCATGCTAATACCGCTCTCACATAACAGTATAATTAATTGGTGTTCACACTACTTCATAAAGGAACGATACTCACATATCCTCATAATAGGACGGTGCACATGTGATCTCACAATAGGGCTGTGTTCACCTGATCTCATAATAGACCAGTCCGGATATGAGCTTAGATGTTCCTCGGACGTAAAACAACAACAAACAAATTAATAAAACAAACATATCATAGCAGGACGGTGCCCATATGACCACTAATATAAAGGTGCCCACGTGACCTCATAATAGGGCCATGTCACCTGATCTCATAATAGGACCATGTCACCTGATTTGATAATAGGACCATGCCACCTGATTTCATAATAGGGCCGTGTTCACCTCATCTCATAATACGGCCATGCCACCTTCTGTCATAATATGACTTTGTCACCTGATTTCGTAATAGGGATGTATTCACCTGATTTCATAATAGGGCCGTGCCACATGATTTCATAATAGGTCGTGTTCACCTCATCTCATATTAGGGCCATACCACCTTATCTCATAATAGGGTCATGTCACCTGATTTCACAATATGGATGTATTCACCTGATCTCATAATAGGGTTGTGTTCACCGTATCTCACAATAGGGATGTGTCACCTGACGTCATAATAAGACCATGTCACCTGATCTCATAATAGGGCTGTGTTCCCCTGATCTCATAAGAGGGCCGTGCTCACATAACCACATAACAGGAAGGTGCTCACATTATCTCATAAGACGGTGCTCACATACCCTCATAATACGACGGTGCTTGTATGCTCCCATAATAAGACGGCACTACCTTGACTTCCGGGGAAACAACAATTCCTGTAAGATCACTTCCTGTAAGCTGTGTATGTATTGACCAGCAGTGCGTGAAGAGGGCGCACATTGTCTGACAGTTGATATACATTGAGAAGAGTGCATCTACAAAGCAAGCCATCCCCTCCTGAAAATCGCATATAGATGCGGATTGCATATAGATCAATCAGTCTGCCTGTCTACAAGCCACCGCATCGAGCACCGAACGCAGTCGCCGAATCGGTAGAGCGCATGGCTTCTGTGCCGGTTGGTTGGTTGTTGGGGTTTTACGTGCTGGCAACATCTAAGGTCATATCAGGACGGGTACCGACTTGTGACAGTTCACACTCATGGCAATGCTATAGTGCTGCCTCACTGGGAAATCAGACTGCCGGCACCATGACCTGATATCCTACTCAGTCACATTATCGTGACACTGAGCTAACCAGCCCTTGTCCTATCCTAATAATGCCAAATGCCTGGCTAGGAACTGACAAGTATACATTTTTAAGTCATTGGTTTGACTCGGCTAGAGTTCGGACCCAAATCCCATGATCTAGCAAAGCGGCAGATGGACGCTCAACTAATTGGGCCATCCCGTCTGGTCGACCGGGAGTTCAATTCCCGCTCGAGTCAAACCAATGACTTCCAAATTTGATACCAGTCGCTTCCTAGCTTGGTGCTCAGTATTAATAGGATAGGTCAAGGACTGGTTAGCTCAGTGTCAGAAGAAAGTGACTGATTGTCTCAGTGTTCCTTTCTATATGCCAACACTTGCTTAATAACTGCATCAGTATCTAATACCCCAGTCAGACGAGAGGCAGCGTTCGCCGCCAACCTACTTACGCCCAAAAGGACGCCAACCACCCAGCGTTCCATTCGATACATTGATTCAAATACGTTGTAGGCGCCAGGTCGGCGCCGACCACATGGTGACTGCAGCATCGCATGTGTTGGCCCTGGTCGGCACCAGATCAGCACCAGATCGCCGGCAACTCCCCAACCCAGGGCAGCGCCAGGTCGGCACCATATTGGTGCCATGTCGGCGCCAACCAAATGGTGACTGCAGCATCGCATGTGTTGGCGCCACCAGGTCGGCACCAGATCGCCGGCAACTCGCCAACCCAGGGCGGCACCAGGGCGCCAACCATTATGAATGGTGCCGCCGGAATAGGACGCGTCCAAATTCCCGAAATGGACACCTCGTAGCAACAGCACTCAATCAGGGCGTAAGGAGGGCGCAAGGAGGACGTTTTGACGTCGCGAATCGATCATTAGCGAATGCAGGCCTCGTGTGACTGGGCTTTTAGGTAGATATGTAGAATCAGTTCTACATAAATGTCCCGGTTTTGAAAATGTAACGCTTCATCGGACTATGCAGCTTTAACCATTATGGGCGGCATAAATACACCATCACAAAAACTAACACAAACCAAAAAAAATAAGAATTTTAGTTAACACAACACCATCTCCAAATTGAAATGGCGGTGGATTTATACAGATGATTCCATTGGTATAAATGGATTCATACAGACGGGTTGGCTGAATGTGATGATCAGCAACTCCCCATGTAGCTTAAACTTATAATGATTTAAAAGTTTATACTTGTGGCCAACTGGACGGGGCACTTGGCATTATGTGGAGGAACAGTGGAATGGGGAAGACCAATTATCTGTGAGTGTGATTGAAATTTCCCAACTGTTTAATCAATGAATGTAATAACAAGAAAAAGACTAATTGTTTCATGTATCGATCGGCGCGTTCTCATACAGAAACTGGGGTGGTGGAACCGAGTAGGGTTTAAAACCTGCTGTCATGGGAGTATCCCCAAAATGTGGCGCTATAGCGTCTGTGAAGTGTGATAATTATGCGAGATAGAGGGTATCGCATATTGCATCTTGTGCAGGCGTTTCTTTATTCGTGTCTACGGAATTTGAGATTAGGAAAGCTGTATATGTGAGGGAAGGCATATTATGATTGTGGTACCGTTGCATTGGGTTGGCTTGATAAGTTCATGGAGATTACACACCCATCACACCAAAGTAGTTCTCAAAACTTTCGACCAGAAAACGCGCTCTGGACGGGGTAGAACGTGGCTGCAAAAATATTTGGGAATGGTCAAAGTTCTGGAGCACCAGTCCTTTCTAGCCCATCCATTATGTTCGTAAAAAGACGTACAAAGTTGCTACTAGTAGTATTATGTCCATTCCATTCGCACACAGTTTGAGTCAGTTCAGCAACATTTTCAAGAATGTAGGAAGAACTAGTTTGGTGTGATGGGGGTATTACAGAGGAAGGGCGGAGAGGGGGGGGGGCAACCAGTTCAAAACTATGCGACGCAATATTTGGTTTTTTGTTTGCTTTTGTTTTACATTCTAGCAACATATAAGGTCATATCAGAACGATTATCGACTTGTGACAGTGCACACTCATGGTGATTCTATAGTGCTGCCACACTGGGAGACCAGTCCAGAGGCACCATGACCCGATATCCACACAGTGACATCATCCTGATACTGTGCTAAACAGTACTTTCCTATCCTATTACTGCCGAATGCCAGGCTAGGTAGCGACAAGTATCAATTTCATGATTGTTTTGAATTGGCTAAGATTTGAACTCATGACCTTCCACATGGGAAGCCTGGACTCTTATGCACTGGTCACATACACATTAGTGAACGTAGTTGAACATAGGTGAACTTAGGTGAACGTAGTGGAAGCTAATGTGGGTCAAACGTGGTGTAAGTGTGTTAAACTACGCTGAAATATGTTAAGGTACGGCAGGTTTTGGTACGGATAACTACGTTATGGTATGGATAAATAAATTATGGTATGGATGCAGGTATGCTCAACTACGTTCAACTATGTCAGCCTCCACTATGTTCACGTACATCCACTAACGGGCTATGTGACCAGGGCTTCGTCCAAGTATGCTACAGCATGCTAGAGTACTCTAGAGTATGTTAGCATCACAGATGTCAATTCAGCCCCTAACATAGCGCTCTTTTGAACATGTCCAAAGATTAAATCGGAACTCACGGCCCACCCACGTTATTACCAGGTTATCATGATGGAGAAGTAAGGATGCCGGTATGTTCAACTACGTTAGCCTGCACTATGCTTAACTATGTGTATGTGACCGGGCCTTCACTGAATCGGCCGCCAGGTCCCGTTATGCCACTCAATATGTCACAATAGGACCCAAAGAGAAATAACCCAACGCAGGATGGATCTGTCTGATTTGTGATGATTTGGGGTTAATCGCAGTTGATGTGTATAATTTACAATTTCTAAATTCTCTCCATCAAATTCATAAGCCTTGGTAGGAATATTCTCTATCCAAATTGGTTTGTTGAGTTGCATTGTTGGTTCAGCGAGGACTATCTGTTTGTTGTTATTGTAGTGGTATGCACTGAACTCTCAGGCAAGGAGCCACCTTGAATGGTGGGTGTAGGTAATGTGATTGCATCAGGGAGCTTAGGGAGTGTAATGGCAAAGACCCTATAACAATAAGACAGCTCACACCCTATCTCTCCCATGGTAATGTAAATGTTGCAGTGCCACCTTGTGGTGGGTTTGATCAGGCCAGCTGCTGGTTGGTGTTTCACATGTAAACACATACAATTATGTTATACATGATATAGGTAAGTATGAATACACATCAATATGAAATTGCTATGAACAAATACACATCATCATCAGCATCATCATCATCACACATTTTTCACATTCATATATACATATAATATAGCAACTGTGTAATCAAGAGATCCGCCAGCATGCCAGGTGCTGGGTTTGATCATTTTGATTACACAGTACAGGCTGAGTGAGGCGTCTTAGTATTATAGGGTCTTTGGTAATGGTTAGCCCACTAGTGCTGGAATGGCAAGCGGTGTGGGCTTGAATCCTTATCTAGGCACAATATTTCCCATTTTCATCACCTGTACAGTAGCGGTCACCATGATCTGGATCCAGTACAAGCTACCAGTTGTATGGTTCTTGAACCTACCCTGTGTATGTAAGTGCATTGCCTTATGTATGTAATCGTAAGCGTTGGATGACTTATGGATGGAAACCATTAAAAATACTTAGAATTCCAGGGGGATGAGAGTAGTAGTCAGTACTGACCTCTCGGGCAAGGCATCACATATACAGGTTAGCATAGACAGAGTGATTGTATCAGGTAGTGTAGACCTAATGCTTAGCACACTAGCCCCAGCATGGCATGGCGTGGGTTCGAATCCTGCTCTATGTGCAATAGAGCAGGATTCGCATGCCACTTAGGCACCAACTAATGTCATATCAGGATGGATACCGACTTGTGACAATGCACACTCATGGCGACTTTATAGTGCTGCCCCGCTGAGAAATCCATGACCCAATATTTCACTCAGTCACATTATCCTGACACTGAGCTAACCAGTCTTTGCCTTATCCTATTAATGCCGAGCGCCAGGCTAGGAAGCAACAAGTAACATATTCATCAACCCCTTGACATTATTAACAAATAAAAAGCAAAATCCTGAGTTCTTTTTTTGGTGTAATTTCTTTAATTTTATGAGTGTTTACTTTTCTTTTTCTTTTCTGAAATAGTGTTTAGTTTTTGGAATAATCTCTGTTGTCCCTATTTTATCCAATTTCAAGGCAGCGATCAGCAGTCTGTAGTAATTATTGATTGTCTCTGGCGTGTTCACAAAAGGAAAGAAACGATGATCTGAACATGCGATTTCTTAATCGTGCAGCATCATCTTTCATGTTACATTTCGCATTTGCTTCTTATTCTTAACCCGGCGCAGTGGCCGAATCGGTAAGAGCACTTGCTCCATTCACGCGCAAAGGATCATGGGTTAGAACCCCGCCCGAGTCAAACCAATAACTTACTAAATTGATACTTGTCACAAGCTAGCCTGGCACGCAGCATTACTAGGATTGAGCACAAACCTGTTTGTTCAGCATCAGGATAATGTAACTGAGTGGGAAATAGGTCATTGTGCTGGTGGACTGGCTTTACAATGAAGCAGCACTAAATAGTTGCCAAGAGCGCCGTTAGATGTTGCAAGGATATCAAATCAAACAAAAGAAACAAACAAAGAAATGTGTCTCTACCTTGCCTAGTACTCGACCTTATTCTAGGCCACAGCAAGAACTGCTTGGCACAATGCCAGGGTGTGACTGAGATATATCCGCTCATGGTGGCAACTTCAAACTGCTCAATTTCCCGATAAAGGCACAGCACACTCTCGCTCATTTCAGATGCAATAACTGGGCGCGATGACCGAATCGGTAGAGCGCAGGGGTCGAGTGCGGGAGATCGGGAGTTCGATCCGTGGTCCAGTCAAAGCAATGACTTGTAGAATTTATACTTGTTGCTTCCTAGCCTGTGGCTCGGCATTATTAGGATACAGCAAGGACTGGTTGGCTCAGTGTCATGATAATCAGGGTGTGACTGCGTGGGATATCAGAGCATGGTGCCAGTCACCTGATTTCCCAGTTGGGCAGCACTGTAAAGTCACCATTCGTGCAAACTGTCCTGACACCAGTCGGCACCCTCAGATGTTGCCAGGATGTAAAACTCCAACAACCAACCTTGTCCACGGAGCATGCGCAGTGAGCAGCCACTCGCAACAATAGTTCTTGCTAGTGCCGTCAGAAGGCATGTTGGTGGCGGCAATTGTACATAACACTTTCTCCACAGAGCATGCACCACCGAATTGGTGCCCACAACATTAGTTCTTGCCACTGCCGTCAGAGGGCGGGTTGGTAATGGACATCGTCTATATTACTATCATATGCGTCATTATAACGATTTAGTAATAAATGTATTATTATTGTTTTTTCATGTTTGCTTTAATTGTGTGGCATGATTGATTGTAAGTAGCCTCCTGCTGGTAAATGCTACATTCATAATATATATATATATCAAATATCAATATAGTGAAGGGGGTGTGAAAGATTGCTATCTAACCACGTGATCTGTGACGTCACATGCACATCCAGAAGAGGCACCAATACCCTAGAGTCCTTCCTCCACCACAACGTCTGCATGCAAAGTGGCACCCACCAGTCCCGCCCACACCGTCACATAACAGTAGCGCCCACAGGGGACCCATTAATACATTATGCCGGCGTTGGCCCAAAATGAGCGGGGACACATTTAAAATAAATAAACAATCATTGCGGCTCATCACAAATCAAAGGGGCCCTTGACAATATGGGTGTCCTGAGTTCTGTTGGTCATTTAGCAAGAACTGAGTACAAAACCCGCCATGTTGGATCATAGCTATGGTTGCTTGGTTGCTTGTCGGAGTTTTACGTCCTGGCAACAACTAATGTCATATCAGGATGGATACTGACTTGTGACAGTGCACACTCATGGTGACTTTATAGTGCTGCCCCACTGGGAAATCCATGACCCAATATTTCACTCAGTCACATTATCCTGACACTGAGCTAACCAGTCTTTGCCTTACCCTATTAATGCCGATCTGGAAGGATTAGATGAAGTGGGGATTCAAATCATTCATAAGCTAGTAAATGACATCTATGAGACTGGATTTATACCATTGAATATGAATGAATCCATATTTGTACGACTC
Organism: Branchipolynoe longqiensis; assembly: GCA_030323885.1. Lineage (NCBI taxonomy): Eukaryota > Metazoa > Annelida > Polychaeta > Phyllodocida > Polynoidae > Branchipolynoe > Branchipolynoe longqiensis. Next base: position 95,817,694 of record CM059187.1, read on the forward strand.
CCAAAGAAGCTAAAACCAACATTGTGTACTGAGTACAGAACACTAAGCCTGATGAGTCATATGTTGAAGATGATCCTGAAAATAATTTTACTGAGAAACAGACAGAAAATTGAAGAACAAATCAGTAACGTACAAAGTGGGTTTATATCTGGAAGAGGTACACGTGAAGGGATTTTCAATATGAGAATGATTTGTGAACGTTATTGTGAAGTGAACCAGGATGTTTATGCCTGCTTTATTGACTATGAGAAGGCCTTCGACCGAGTCAATCATGAACTGTTAATCAAATGTTTACAAGATATTGGTGTCAATGGCAAAGACATTAAACTAATTGTGAACTTATACTGGACACAACGTGCATTTATAAAAATGGAGCAGGGCCTATCGGATGAAGTTATGATTAAACGAGGAGTTCGACAGGGGTGTGTATTGTCACCATGTCTATTTAACCTGTACACAGAGATGATTTTCAGACACATTGAAGATTGCAAGGGAGTGACAATAGGTGGCATGAACATCAACAATCTTAGATATGCCGATGACAGTGTAATACTAGCAGACAGTGAGAAAAACCTACAAGATATAGTGAATAGAATCAATAAAGCTGGAATACTATTCAACATGAAGATGAATGCCAGGAAGACCAAAACAATGGTTATAAGTAAAAAGACAGATAAACCAAATGTCAATATAACCATAGATGGCACAAACATAGAACAAGTATCCGAATTCATATATCTCGGACAAAAGATTACAAATGATGGGAGATGTGAGGAAGAAATTAAAAGAAGGATAACAATAGCCCGAACAACATTCTCCAAAATGTATAGAGTGTTAACATCAAGTAAGATATTAATACAAACAAGGAAGCGTATTCTTCAGTGTTATGTGTGGTCTACTCTAATGTATGGGGCAGAGACATGGACAATCTCTAAGAAAATGTACAAACGTTTAGCAGCATTTGAGATGTGGACTTATCGAAGGATGATGAAAATATCATGGACAAAGAAGATCACCAACAAAGAAGTTCTCAGAAAAATTAAAAATAAGAAAAGCTTGTTTGCCACTATACAGACAAAGAAACTTATTTATTTTGGCCACATCATTCGTCAGAGTTCAATATACCGTACATTGTTGGAAGGGAAGGTGAATGGCAGCAGAGGGAGAGGGAGACCAAGAACATCATGGTTTACAAATATTTCACAGTGGACAGGCTTGAATTATTCACAGTCTATCAGAACAGCACACCATCGGGACAAGTGGAGAACCATTGCATCCAACCCTCGACTAGAGGACTGAACTATGGATTGATTGATTAATGCCGAGCGCCAGGCTAGGAAGCAACAAGTATCAATTTCATAAGTCATCGGCTTGACTCGACTGGGAACCAAACTCCTGATCCCCCACATGCGAGGCCCGCGCTCTACCGATTTGGCCACCGCGCCCGGTCACAGAGCTATATGGTTGGGGAGAGGAAGTAAATACATAGACGTCACAGTGTCATTTTATCTAATGGATAACCGTCCTGATATAACCTTAGATGTTGCTAGGACATAGACCAACAACAAACCAACAAATCTAATGCACAATATTTGCCAAGTCAATTTCACTGCATTCTACCTTATAAAGATGGCGATGATGTTTGCGACCCAGTTTGCTTATAACTCAGCAGGTGTGTGGTTATAGGGGTGAAGTGGGTGTAAAGTATAGAATTTATTGTGAAGGAAGGACCTGCGCGGGGGACCCATTGCCACATTCCACTGGGTAAGCTGAAGCTGCGACTTAGGGTGCTGGCTCACAGCCTCTATCCTTCCTGAGGGACCAGCGGATCTAGGAACACACACGCAAAGTGGGACCTGCCAGTCCCACCCACACCGTCACATAACAGTAGTGCCCCACAGGGGACCCGTTGATACATTATGCAGGCGTTGTCACAAAATGAGAGGGGACACATTTCAAATAAATAAACAATCATTGCGGCTCATCACAAATCAAAGTTCCCCTTGACAATTGCATGACCACATGTTAATGGTCTATATTTACATGTTTGATTGCAGACATAATTAGTTCCAGCATTGCATCAGCACGTCTGCTAGATAAAAGATTCACCCGGTACTTGTAGTACAGGGTGAACAACAACATACTGTAAATACGCGCGAAAATAGCTTTAGTATGGAACAACAAGTAGAATGCATGCCTCCAGTGTCAAATGGTTTCTTATATCGGCACAGACTTGGTGAAATGGGAGAGAATGCAAAAAGACAGAACGCAGGCCGCAGAACGCCGTCAATTTCACTTTTAAATCTTATTAAACTAGATATTATATTATATTTTTCAACTGAAAGGTAGCGGGCTATCAATAAGACATATGTAAAGAATAATTGTTGCTTCTTAGATTGTTAAATTAGGCTCTCAATTCATTAACCCGCTTTTTCGACCATTTTTATATAGGGTTGGTATTCACCCGTGTACTGCGAGTACCGGGTGAATCCTTTATCTACACGTCTGTCTGCTCTTAAAATGGCAAGTATGGTGCAAACCAGGTAAACAAGCTTATTTTGTATTATTGTTTAACCTAAAATAGCTGACGTGTATTAAATAAATTTTAAAATGGTGGAAATGAATGAATTTTGTTTAAATGCATTTTGTGGTGTTCTCTGTGGCGGAGTGGTTAGAGTGTCTGACTTTTTTCTAGGTCGGACTCCTAATCTGAATGTCAGTGGTTCGATTCCACATGCCCCCCACTTCAGCCAATTTGGATTTCCACCAATGTGTATAACTTACAGCATCATCAAAGGCCAGTTGCTCTCATAGTATGCTCTCATACCATGTCTATGTGGTGTGGGAGGTTAAAAATCCCTTGGGTCGGTAAAAGTGTAGGCTCGGGCTTTCTATCGACAAACTGTCTAATGGTGAAAACAAGTCTATTCAAGACTTATCCATGATAGGCAGTATAAATCTTCAAGAAAAAAAAAAAAATTTCACACCAGGATGGGACAATTTTTGGTTAAACAGTGCCGCACCGTGTGGCAGACAACCCCATATAGCAACATCTTGTCACCATGACTTGCATGACGTTACACAACTTTCCACGAATTTACAATGTCATATCGCTACTTCGCCTGGGACTGGAAAGGGGCAGGGATCGGTTGCTTGATTCAGTGTCTGGACAATGTGACTGAGTGGGATATCAAATCATATAAAATTGCCCACAGTCACAAGTCGATACACCGTCCTGATATATATACCTTAGATGTTGCTGAGACTGGTAAACCAAAACCAAAACCACACCATTCCTCGCAGTTTGGTGGAATCAATTGCTTACCAACATGGCAGATTGACCGGGTAGCCAGATTGTATTATAGATACTGTGCGAGCATCCACCATTTACAGTCTATTTATAGCGCATCAATTAAGGCAGATTCTGTGAATGTCATACGCCCCGAGAGGAAATGGCACAGCCCCCGACCGTCCTAATGATATTCACTCCAATGTAGCTTCCTGCACAGTCTAGTCTAGATGCACAACCTAGACATATAGCCAAGATGCACAGCCTAGACATAGCCTAGATGCACATCCTAGAGATATAGCCTAGATGCACAGCCTAGACATATAACCTAATGATATCCACTCAAATGTAGCTTCCTGGATAGTCTAGATACACATCCTAGACATTTAGCCTAGATGCACAGCCTAGACATATAGCCTAGATGCACAACCTAGACATATAGCCCAATGATATCCACTCCAATGTAGTTTCCTGCACAGTCTAGATGCACATCCTAGACATATAGCCTAGATGCACAACCTAGACATATAGCCCAGATGCACAACCTAGACATATAGCCTAGATGCACAGCCTAGACATATCATAGATGCACATCCTAGACATATAGCCTAGATGCACATCCTAGACATATATCCTAGATGCACAGCCTAGACATATAGCCTAAATACACAGCCTAGACATATGGGTCACTCTCCTGAAAACTGGTCAGCATGAGATGGGATTTTAAAACATCAATAAAAACCTTCCTACTTATTTTTTTCCTTATTCTTTTCATATTCATGCTCAGATTTGATGAAAGAAATGAGGGAAATAATATAAAACTGTGTGCAACTTTGGTATTTTTAGTTATGAACTGTTTTTGTACCAAAAAACCCCATTTTACAGCCAGCCATTTGTAACATGACATATGGGACGTTTTTGAATCCTTATTAACATCTTGTATTGCATTGATATATCAAACAAAACAGTTCCCAAATCAAAGAGGAAGTATGTATTAACATGTATGCATGCTTAAATTTAAAAAAAAAAAAATTTAATGTCTTCAGAAATAACATTACAAATTTCCGTCACACGTGTAACCGTGGTGTCTGGATGCCACACAAATATTGTACACTAATTATTCAGTGAATAAAGCATGGCTGGGAATTACTTTTTTTATCAACATAAGCACTGGTATTTCTGTATATTATGCCATGATTAATATGCTTCTAAGTATGATATTATTTAATTCTGATTAGATATTTATTAAGCAGACTGGGTGTCCCATAGATTCATTCTGGACTACACCTTTATTCTCATCAATTATATTTCATAGATGAAAGGGAGATTCAGCTTTCATTGCAACTAGACATATAGCCTAGATGCACATCCTAGACATATATCCTAGATGCACAGCCTAGACATATAGCCTAGATACACAGCCTAGACATATAGCCTAGATGCACATCCTAGACATATAGCCTAGATGCACAGCTTAGACATATAGCCTAGATGCACAGCCTGGATGCACAGTTTAGATGCACAACCTGATGGGCTTAGCTGCACGATCTAGACCACAGCTCGGTGACATTCAGTGGGTCCCTTGCTCCTCATTTGTTAACAATGAGGTCAGAGGGACGCGGTACTATGAGAACTAGGGGAGCCGGGAGGGGGAGGTTATTATGGGATAATGGCATTGCCCTGACATCCCAATATGCTGACGTTCAAATGTTCCGGTTTAGCATTCTGTGAAGCTCAATGTACTCGGTTCGGCAGTCAAATTGGCTTTGTCAAACGATGTATACAGATCTACAAGTTGAGACACTATCATGAATACTAATATTCTGCCGATGCCAAATGTACTTAGCACATATTTCGATGTGACTGAATGGGATATCAGGCTATGGTGCTGGCCTGGTTTCCCAGTGGGGCAACACTATTAAGTCGCAAGTCGGTACCAGTTGTGATGTGACATGATATGTTGCCAGGACTTAAAACTCCAACAACCACCCAATCATTGTAGTCAAAGTTGGCACATGGCCTACATAACAAGATGCAAATATAGTGTAACTGGAAAATGGGCGTGAGGCCACCAGCAGCACAGCAAAAATAATTTCTGGCAAGTAGCAATGTGTACAGGGAGACAGTCAGTGGAGTGAGGTGGCGCCGTCTGGTCTACCGCAAAGGAGGGATATCCGGGGGAAGCGCCACTTCCAGTGTTGTGAGGATTCATAGAACTAACCAGGCATTAGTAATAACATAAATTTGTTTGCTGTTTTAAACCCGTGGTCCACAACTGGTTCATCAAATGCTGTGGTATGTCTTGTCCGGTCGGTGAGAAAGTGCATATAAAAGACCTCTCGCTGCTTATCGGAAAGTGTAGCCTATGTGACAGCAGCAGGTTTCCTTCAAAGTAGTATGTCAGATTGACATCGGCTGTTGGACGTTTGACGTCCAACAGCCGATGATAGAAATTAATGTGCTCTAGAGGCGTCGTGAAATAAAACAAGCTTTAGATTTTTGTTGCTGTTTTATATCCTAGCAACATCTCATGTTATATCAAGACGGGCACCGACTTGTGGCAGTGCGCACTCATGGCGGATTTATAGTGTTGCCCGTCTGGGAGATCAGGCCACCGGCACCAAGACCCGAATTCCACTCAGTAAAATTGTCCCAATACTGAGCTAACGGGTACCGACTTGAGACTGCGCACTCATGGCGACTTTATAGTGCTGCCCATCTGGGAGATCAGGGGCCAAATGTATGAAACAGGGTTAGCACTCCAAATCTGTGGTTAGCAGGGATCTCCAGGTTATGTGGTCGAGTTAGGCAAGCCCTGCGAGCTTAACGTCCAAGACATATCAAGTTTACCGTCGGTGTTAGGGACCGATTAGGCCCAAATCTATTCAATGCGATCATATTTAACAGAATTACACATGCAATAAGTGAAATTTCATCAAATTAACCCTAAAATCGAAGCGATATTAATGCCGCTGCCAAATTTTGGTCAAATTAAACCATTAATCGAACCAATATTAATGCCGCCACCGGAGATATTGTGAAATAGCAGTGCTCGCCGGCAACAGGCTCAGCAATAACGAGGCTCGCTGGTGGCCGGCAGTGTTAGGGACCGAGTAGGCCCAAATCTATTGAATGCGATCAGATTTAACAGAATTACATACTCAAATCGTGAAATTTCATTAAATTAACCCTAAAATCGAACCGATATTAACACCACCGCCGCCCCCACCACCACCGCCGCATCGGCGGCGATATTGTCAAATAGCGGTGCTCGCCGGCAACAGGCTCAGCAATGATGAGGCTCACTGGTGCCCGGCAGTGTTAGGTACCGATTAGGCCCAAATCTATTGAATGCGATCATATTTAACAGAATTACATACTCAAATCGTGAAATTTTATTAAATTAACCCTAAAATCAAAACTATATTAACGCCACCGCCGCCCCCACCGCCGCCGCATCGGCGGCAATATTGTCAAATAGCAGTGCTCGCCGGCAACAGGTTCAGAGGGATTTCCCAAATCTATAAATAACGCATCGGTTAGCTACCTCTGCCACGCTTTGGCCACATACATTTCCCATGACACATATTCCAACACCGACGTTAGCTAACCCGCCGGCCGCCCTTAACACCGGAGCCGATAAAAAGTTATTCATACATTTGGCCCCAGGCCATCGGCACCAAGACCCGATTTCCCACTCAGTCAAATTGTCCTAATGCTGAGCTAACAGGTTCTTGACCTACCCTATTGTAATGCCGAGTGGCAGGCTAGGGAACACAAAGTATCAATTTTTATAAGTAATTTATTTGACTCAACCGGGAATCGAACTTCCTACCTTCCACACGGGAATCCTGCGCTCTCCTGATTCGGTCACGCGTCCGGTAGTAATAACATAGGAATATTAAAATATCTAAAATAAGGCAACTGGGGTAGGGGGGGGGGGTTGTCCTATGTCCTACTGTTCGTAGCACAGTGAACATGTTGAACAATTTGGATTGCCCGTAAGCATCTGGACAGATTTCCATTGCTGATGTTATATTCGTGGATAAGGAAAGGAACTTTCAATAGCGTACAATTGTGCTTCCACATTCTACTGTGCCTTGCCCTATCCTAATAATGGTGAGTGCCAGTGACAAGAATAAATTGTTATTTGAATAACATGGGTTGTGTGTGTACCTTTTCTGCACGTCAAATTGCATCACTGTCCAGGGATTCATGGTAAGCACTTTTTGTAATCGTTTTAAAATCACATACACATCACACACACACACCAACCACACATCACACATACACCAACCTCCATAGACTACACCACACACCACATTACATACACCACACATACACATCACACACCCACCTCCATACACCACACCACATCACACACACCACGCTATCTTTTTTGCTGGTCGCCTGAAACAGGAAACACAACATTGTATTTTTTAGGCCTGATGTAGCTAGCCTGGGACAACAATTCCCACTGATTGCACTGCGCCCAGGGATTCGAACCCACGGGTTCGAACCCTGGTGGAGTCAAACTAATTAATTAATAACTGTATACTTGTCACTTCCTAGAGAGTCGCTCATCATTTCGAGGATAGGGCAAGGAATGGTTGGCCCAGTGTCAGGATAATATAACTGAGTGGGATATCAGGTCATGGTGCTGGCGGCCCGGTCTCCCAGTGGGGCAGCACTATGATGTTGCCATGAGTGTGCACTGTGACAAGTAGGTACCCATCCTGAAATTACCTGATATGTTGCCAGGACGCAAAACTCCAACACCCAACCAACCAATCACCATGGGTTGTACTTTTTGTGTACGTCAAGTTAAATCCCGGTCAAGTGATCCATGGTAAAAAAAAAAACACAAAATTGTAATTGTTTTTAAATACTTTTTTTTTAAATTGCCGCATGGAACAGGAAACATAACATTATTTTGTGCGGCCTAATGTAATATAACTAGCCTGGCACACCATATTCCCAGGCAGGGCCTGTGACTGCAGCAGCGCGGAGGGCGGGGTTAAGAAGGAGGATGAGGAGGGGGAGGAGAAGGAGGAGGAGGAGGAGGAGGAGGAGGAGGAGGAGGAGGAGGGGGCGGCAACGGGAGCCAGGAGCACAACACAGCCCACATGACAGCCCACGTGACACACTGCAGCCGTCCACCCGGTCCGATATAACTGAATCCTCCCCCGCTGGGAGATCAGTCTCGAGCGCGTTACCCGCCGCCATTGTCAAACACCGGCGCCAATCAGCCGGAGGCTGACCGGGGCCGTCCCCGGGCACCCGTCACCGTTCCCCCAGCCCCGGCCCCGGCCACTCCTAGCTCCTGCCCCGCCACCACCCTGCCATAATGCCCGGCCCCGGTGAGCCCACCGCTCGCGCATGTATGATGCTGTGTGTGTGTCGTGTGGTGTGTGTGACAGGTTGTGTGTGTGGTATGTGATGCGGCGTGTTCTATGGATGTATGTGTGATGTGTGTGATGCGGTGTGGTGTAATGAGGTGTGTGTATGTGTGATGTGTGTGTGGCGTATGCGTGTGATGTATGTGCTTGTGTGTGAGTGATATGTGTATGCGGTGTGTGTGATGCGGTGTGGTGTATTGAGGTATGTGTGATGGGTGTGATGTGTGGTGTGTGTGATTTGTATGTGCGGGTTATGTGGTGTATGTGATGTGGTGTGGTGTATGGAGGTGGGTGTATAGGTGGTGTGTGTGGTGTATGTGTGTGATGTGTATGTGTGGTGTATGTGATGTGGTGTGTGTGATGTGGTGCCATCGATGGAGGTGGATGCATGTGTGATGTGTGGTTGGTGTGTGTGATGTGTATGTGCTGGTATGTGTGATGTATGTGATGTGTGGTGTGTGTGATCTGTATGTGCGGGTTATGTGGTGTGTGATGTGGTGTGGTGTATGGAGGTGGGTGTATAGGTGATGTGTGTGGTGTATGTGTGGTGTATGTGATGTGGTGTGTGATGTGGTGTAGTCTATGGAGGTGGGTGCATGTGTGATGTGTGGTTGGTGTGGGTGATGTGTGTGTGTGCTAGTGTGTGTGTGGCAGGTAAATCACACATAACGGACGCTAATCTGCACGCCCCAATGTCGTCTGACCCACCAGCAGCGCGTTGTATCAAGAAAACCAACAGCAATCCTGTCAATTCTACCACGGGAGAGCTTTCATGATGAAGATGTATGTATATAGCGTGCTATAGGTGCTCTATAGTGTGTTATATCTGCTCTATAATCTATTATGGGAATATAACCAAGGACACTACCACTTATCAGTTCTGTTCTATATATTAGGTATTACCTCCTATCCTACTGTCATAGGCGTTAGTTCCTGCTTCTGCCACTATGGTGCCACCTGTGAGTGGCTCCTGGCCACCCTGATACCAGCTGCGTCTGGTCATTACCACCTCAGTTGATCAGATTTTAAATATAAAACATATTATATATATATAATATATATGTATATATATATATATATATATATATATATATATGTGATGTATAACGCATTGTACGAGTATAAATGCTAAGGGAACATATATACTTTGCTCCTTCCACCATCAGCGCATTGATGGAGTGCCCCACCCCCCAGCTGTCGGGGAGTTGTATACGGGATGCCCCCCTTCGCGCCACACAGACTGGAGGAATATATATATATATATATATAATTGATTATGAACGAATTCAGTTTCGGGATAATTATACTTATAATACTTGTGTATACATCACATATGTATCTACACATATATGTGGGTATATGTGTATATATACATATAAGCCTACAGTAGAATTGATAGTGGGTATATGTGTAATATACATATAAGCCTACAGTAGAATTGATATGTCATGACAGACTGAATTCGCCGTGATATATATAGCATGACACAAACTGCATATATCACGCTACATGCACATTACCCCCATTTCTTGGCGGCCCAGCCCGGCGGGTTACAAGGGAAATGGGCCCGGAGGCTGGAGGCGGGGTGGCGGTCGGTCTACCGGGGGTTATTGTCGTGGATCGCAGCCAGGGTACTTATATGGGACATTACCGAAGGCAATCTAATTATAGAAGGGCTCATGGTCCCAGGCGGCACAACAGTCGCAGTTGGCCACTGCATATAGACCCCGCCATCACTATCAGCCTCCAGGTCACACCCAAGGGGATGGGGGGGGGGGGGGGGACACCTTTCTTTCATGATCAAGCATTTGGTGCTAGCTATGCATCATCAATTCCGATACCCCATCTTGTAGTCAGGGATGGAAGTGGTATCCAGCAAAATATGCGGAAATCAAGCAGAGATTATTACACTGATTGGGAATTTCCGCGGAAATCCGGATTCCCCCCCTCCCCCCGCCACCCCATATGATGAGCATTGTTAGGGAATCGCGGGGGAAATGCCACAAGTTAGGTTTCAACTCTCCTTATCGGAATTGTATTATCGCCCATACCTACAGTGTTTTTGTTAGGGTTTTAGGTTCTAGCAATATCAAAGGTCATATAAGAATGGGATTAGTAAGAGTAATAATAGCAGTAATAGGACTAATAGTAGTAGTAATAATATGGACAAATATTGGCAATATTTATAACCGTACAAATATTCAAATGGTATAAAAATGTACTATATTTATATCGTTAAATACTGACAAATCATTTACAATTATTCGTAGTAGGCATTTATAGTAATGTCGCTAGAGCAGCCTGGTTCAATAAGGTCTGCAGGTGTCAAATAACATCAGAGGAATGACAGCTGAAGGGTTCTGCATAGAACCCTGACAAAGGCATGTCGTGTTCCTGTCATTTCTGATACCTTTAGATCCCGTCAGATAATCCCACATGTAATTGTCAGTCTCTGATGATGGTGATGATGATGATGTTCATGTTGTTGTTTTACGTCCTGGTCACATCAGGACGGGTACCAACTTGTGACAGTGCGCACTCATGTCGACTTTATAGTGTTGTCCCACTGGGAAACCAGGCCACCGGCACCATGACCTGGTATCCCACTCAGTCACATTATCCTGACACTTAGCACACCAGTCCTTGCCCTGTCCTAATAATGCTGAGCGCCTGTCTAGGAATCGACAAGTATAAATGTTTAAGTCATTGGTTTGACTCGACCAGGGTTCGAACCCACGACCCCACGATCTCCTAGCACGGGAGAAGGACGCTCTAACTCATTCGGCCATCCCGTCTGGTAGAAGGAGAAGGAGAAGGAGAAGAAGAAGGAGGAGGAGAAGAAGAAGAAGAAGAAGAAGAAGAAATTTGAGATGTTCTGAATTTCCCGCATTCTTCACATAGAGAAACATCTGCTTATTTGGTGGGGGTCAAGCCTTCTGAATAAAATAAGACATGTATGTGGAGCTGTGTTATGTCTCCATATAAGGAAGAACCTTTAATAACAGAGCTATTGCAGTCGGAATCTATATATATAACTCATTCGAACAGGCGACGCCTGGTCTATGTCAAGAAGACAGGAAACAGCTGTGGTCATAAATGTTGTGTATACATATATATACATATAAATCGAGGTTCTATCTGAGGTGAAGGAGAAGTAAGGAGGACTCCAATGGGTTGGGTGTCTTTATTTCTCTTGACATGGGAGAAATAGCCATATCATCAATAAATACAAAACTTTTCCAAGCGAGTGAATCAGGCGCAGTTGGCGCATAAGTACATGGATTTGGCGGTGGTGGCGCCACTGTCGCCAGCAGGCTTGGGCAAAAGCATAGACGATATCACAGTGATACATAATGAAAATAGAAGCATACAATATATAATAATAGATAATAATAACAATACCTCAGCCGAAGATTTATATAAGTATATGAAGTTACTCACTATATATACACATCCAGAACAGTTATGTTATATTCCTCCTCTCCTGAGCAGAGGATGCAGGAGGGGGGGGGGGCACCCGGATACAAATTGCCGCAGCAGCGGGGGCACTCCACCAATGCGTCAGTGCCTTCTGTCTCGCCTGGTGGTGCCGCCTGCCGCTTCCTCCTCGACTGGCTCTGCCTCAGGTCTGTACCACTCCCTCCAAAATGTATATGCAGATTTAGGAGTTTTATATGAAGGCACTTAGGGCTAATTTCTCCTATATGGTTTTACGGTGTATGCATCCATATTGTGTAGCAATAACACATGTACCACAGAGAGTATGTACACTAAAACCTCTCTAACCGATAACACCCACAGAGCTACCACTTCCCAATATTGATCGCTTTATTTGCATCCAAAACGATAGATAAAAGATTCACCCGGTACTTGTAGTACACGGGTGAAGACCAGCCTTATATAAATACGGGCGAAAATAGTGTTAGTATGGAACATGCCCTAGAAACTGTGGCTCCAGTATCAAATGGCTACCCATATAGGCACAGAGTTGGTGAAATGGGAGAGAATGCAAAAAGACAAGATGGCGGCTGCAGAACGCCGTCGATTTCACTTTTAAATTGCATTAAGCTAGATATTATATTATATTTTTCAACTCAAAGGTAGCAGGCTATCAATAATACATATATATGTAAAGAATAAATGTTGCTTCTTAGATTGTGAAATTAGGCTCTGAATTCATTGACCCGTTTTTTCGACAGCTTTTACATAGGGTTGGTTTGCACCCCTACTGCAGCAGTACGGGGTGAATCTTGTATCTACCAAAATGAGTGCCCATACGATACCATTGTCACGATAGACAACCTCCCTAAACCGACCACCTCCCTAATATGGACCATTTAAAGTCGGTACCATGGTCGGTCGATTTCGAGAGGTTTTACTGTAGTGGATGGAAAACACTGGTTTTGATAGCAGGACGCGCCAAGCTCCAATAAAGCTATTTGAAAGAAGATGAAGAACATAGATCGATAATTGAGTGGAATTGTGCTTTGAAAGACAGAAATTTATTCAAACTCATCATCATCATCATGCTGTCGGTCGCAATGCGACAAAGACTGCTTTCATTACTTGACTGCCACTCTCCATTTAGCTCTCTGCTGTGAGAGTTGCGTCCATGAGTCGGTCTATTTCATGAAAGCTGCCTGCAAAAGTGTTGAAGTGCTGCTGGCTTTTGCAAGTTACCAGCGGCACTCTCTCGGGGAGCAAATAGAGGTTTCACACCGGCAAGAACATGTCAAGACAGGCGCAAAACTATTTGTCCCTGCAGTGGCTGGTCGGGAGATGTTGGGAGTTCCATACATCAACCGCCCTTAATGCTGCCACAGTGACATGGTTTTCTGTTTAGGGTTTGCTCCCTTAGCCTTCGGTTCTGTCAAGGACCTGTACCACAAGGCAGTGGTTTAGAACTCTGCAAGGCAGGGGCGTCAAACTCCCTGAGGTATTGCTATACCTGCAATACCTGCATACCTATTCAAACTACACTTATATTAAAATGTATTATAGGAAGCAAAGGAATGCCATTGCGCACTAAGAAAAGACTACACCTGTGTATGTATGGAGTTACTGTGTATCATCATGTCGTAGCATAGACCTTGAAGCAGGGTTTGTGTGATAAGAAGTGTTCACAATTAATGGAATTGCGTGTGATTCGGTGCAAAGGACAGGTGACACCACCCTCCACCTCCGGGTCCCCCTACCTTGCTGCATCCTGATTGGCCAGGAGGTAAAACCCCAACAACCAGCCAACCAACCATCTCACATAGCCAGCCTCATCGATTGGCCAGACACGCTGAGTAATCAGAAAATACCAGTACCTGCCTTACACATAAATGTATGCCAGTCAGTCTGCAACCAGCTACACACTGGCCACCACCAAACCTGCCTACAGTTAGTGGTTGTGTGAGAAGTAAATGAACATGGGTAGTGGTGGTGTGTGTAGTATATGAACATAGTAGTTGTGAGTAGTATCCGAACATAGTAGTTGTGAGTTGTATATGAACATATTAGTTGTAAGTAGTATATGAACATCGCAGTTGTGAGTTGTATATGAACATAGTAGGTGTAAGTAGTATATGAACATCGCAGTTGTGAGTTGTATATGAACATAGTAGTTGTAAGTAGTATATGAACATCGCAGTTGTGAGTTGTATATGAACATAGTAGTTGTAAGTAGTATATGAACATCGCAGGTGTGAGTAGTATATTAACATAGTAGGTGTGTGTAGTAGATGAACATAGTAATTGTGAGTAGTATCCGAACATAGTAGTTGTGAGTAGTATATGAACATAGTAGGTGTGTGTAGTATATGAACATAGTAGTTGTGTGTAGTATATGAACATAGTAGTTGTGTGTAGTATATGAACATAATAGTTGTGTGTAGTATATGAACAGAGTAGTTGTGTGTAGTATATGAACATAGTAGTCGTGTGTAGTATATGAACATAGTAGTTGTGTGTAGTATATGAACATAATAGTTGTGTGTAGTATATGAACAGAGTAGTTGTGTGTACTATATGAACATAGTAGTTGTGTGTAGTATATGAACAAAGTAGTTGTGTGTAGTATATGAACATAGTAGTTGTGTGTAGTATATGAACAGAGTAGTCGTGTGTAGTATATGGTTAGTGGTGGTATGAGTAGTAAACGAACATAACTGTGTCTCGTATATGAACACTACTGCACACAGGTTAAAGCTAGGTTCCGCATCAATCCCTGGACCAATATTGTGTTGAACTGTCATTATATATATATTCACCATCTCTGACTATATTCACAGACTGTGTATATATCTACGTTTTCTGCTATATTCCGGACTGATGCACGGTCCGGTTTCAATATAGTGCTGTCATCTGGTGGAATCCATCTGTACCATTATGCAGTCAACCATATCAGTGGCTCTAGCTAATGGCAGAGTTAACAGCACTTGCAGTTATGTGACTCAAAATGGATGCCACTCTGGTTGAAGTGACCAAGTTAGTGAAAACCATCAACATTATGTGAAATGCGTACGGTAGGCACAAAAAACCATGGCAAAGCATCAGTGGAGTATGATGATGTGCATTGGAATGGGCAACTAATGGAGGAATAGTGATCAGAAAAACCATAAACCTAACAACCGTTTGGTATTATAAATAGATACTAGGTGTGTGTAGCAGATTATGAACATATATAGTGTAGGTGTGAGTATTATATGAACATAGTAGCTGTGGGTAGTATATGAACATGGTTAGTGGTGGTGTGAGTAGCATATGAACATAGTAGTTATGCATGTAGTATGTGAACATAGTTAGTTGTGCATAATAAATAAACATAGATAGTGTATATGTGAGTAGAATATGAACATAGTAGGTGTGCATAGTATATAAACATAGTTAGTGGTGGTGTGAGTAGCATATGAACAGCGTAGTTATGTGTGTAGTATGTGAACATAGTTAGTTGTGCGTAATAGATAAATATAGATAGTGTAGCTGTGAGTAGAATATGAACATAGTAGGTGTCCATAGTATATAAACATAGTTAGTGGTGGTGCGAATAGCATATGATCAGAGTAGTTATGTGTGTAGTATATGAACATAGTTAGTTGTGTGCAATAAATGAGCATAGTTAGTGTAGGTGTGAGTAGTCTATGAACATAGTAGTTGTGTCTAGTATATTAACATGAGTAGCTTTGGTGCGAGTATAGTAGTTGTGTGTAGTATATTATGAACATGGGTAGAGGTGGTCTGAGTAGCATATGAACAGAGTAGTTGTGTGTAATATATTATGAACATGGGTAGTGGTGGTCTGAGTAGTATATGAACACAGTAGTTGTGTGTAGTATATCAACATGGTTGTTGTGTCTTGTATATGAACATAGTTATCGGTGATGTGAGTAGTATATGAACATAGTAGTTGTAACATGGTTGTTGTGTCTTGTATATGAACATAGGTAGTGGTGGTGTGAGTAGTATATGAACATAGTAGTTGTAAGTAGTTGTTGTGTCTAGAATATGAACATCGTTATTGGTGATGTGAGTAGTATATGAACATAGTAGTTGTAACATGGTTGTTGTGTCTAGTATATGAACATGGGTAGTTGTGGTGTGAGTAGTATATGAACATAGTAGTTGTAACATGGTTGTTGTGTCTTGTATATGAACATAGGTAGTGGTAGTGTGAGTAATATATGAACATAGTAGTTGTAACATGGTTGTTGTGTCTAGTATATGAACATAGTTTGTGGTGGTGTGAGTAGTATAAGAACATAGGAATTGTGTGTAGTGTATAAACATAGGAATTGTGTGTAGTATATGAACACAGTAACTGTGTGTAACCTGGTGCACTCTCCCCAGTCAGACACCTTGTCCGGTCCCTAGTCCTTACACCAGTGGTGTGCGTATGACATACACTGACCATACTCTTTTATATGTACAACACGCTGCACACTGGCATCAAGCCCTCAGCAGTGGCAACAACCTTCGCAGAGGTTAATAATGTATAGGGCCCTCGGTGCTGATTTCCTTCTGACCTTCCCCTTATGTCCCCAGGCCTTGGTTTTACTAACATTGCCCCAGCACACCTTTTGTGCCCATGCCTCAGGGGTCACATAGAACTTATTTATAAAATAAGACGCTGGGCAATTTTCCAGCAGAATACTTCACTTTGCATCCGTCATCTTACCTTTGGATGGTTTGCATTATTGGTGAAGTGAGAAGATTTACTATGCACATTTAAATACGGTTTGCAACGCGCACCTCCGTCCGCAGTTCCACTTTTGCTCGAATGGAGGCACTACGAGGGTCATTTCTTATTTAGGCGCTTCACTGTGTAAGGCGGCCAAATATCGTGAATGTCTAGACCTTAAGTCTCCCATCTGATGATATAATATGGATCATTGAGTATGTGAATGATATAATATGGACCAATGAGTATTTGAATGATATAATATGGACCATTGAGTATTTCTACTATATAATATGGATCACTGAGTGTTTTGATGATGGTGGGTTGGTTGGTGGAGTCTTACATCCTGGCAACATCTAAAGGTCATATCAGGACGGGTAGCGACATGTGACAGAGCACATTCATGGGAATTTTATACTGCTGCACACAGGGAAATCAGGCAGCTGACACCATGACCCGATATCCCACTCAGTGACATTATCCTGACACTGAGGTAACCAGTCCTTGCCCTATCCCATTAATGTAGAGGGCTGGCTAGGAAGCGACAAGTATCAATTTGATAAGTCATTGGTTTGACTCGACCGGGAACCAAACTTTATACTGCTGCCCCACTGGGAAATTAGGCTGTCAGTAAGGTACCATGACCCGATATCCCACTCAGTCACATTATCCTGACACTGAGCTAAACAGTTCTTGCCCTATCATATTAATGCTGAGAGCCAGGCTAGAAAGCGACAATTATCAATTTTATAAGTCATTGGTTTGACTGGAAATGTAACCGAAGTCCCAACCTTCCACACGCGAGGCCCACACTCTCCCGATTCGGCCACCGCGCAGTCTTTGCAACTGACAACTAAGGTTGCGAACAGCCCTTTGCGCAACCTCGAGCAATTTGACCTAATTCTACACGCGGAGTCGCAGTGCGATTCAACAGGCCAGCTCTCATACTACCTGCACTTCTAGATTTCGCACATCACTGGTTATTATTGGTTTGAATTGTAAACTCCCCCTGAGACAGTTTGTTCGGTAATAAACTACTTCATTCAGTGGTTCCAAATGTCACAGTTTGTAATATAATGTGGGCATATTTACGGACAGGGTGAATTTGACACACAGACGCACAACATCATGTGACTGTGGAATGAGACGGGTGAGCACATTAACTTACAGGGTGAATTTGACATACATACACACAACAGTGGGTGACTAGGAATGGGACGTGTGGGCACATTAAGTTACAGGGTGAATTGGACATACATACACACAAGATCATGTGACTGGATTGAGACGGGTGAGCACATTAACTTACAGGGTGAATTTGACATACATACAGACAACATCATGTGACTAGGAATGGGATGTGTGGGCACATTAATTTACAGGGTGAATTTGACATACATACATACAACATCATGCGACTGTGGATTGAGACGGGTGGGTGTATTAACTTACAGGCTTTATTTACATACAGACATACAACATCATGTGACTGTGGATTGAGACGTGTGGGCGTATTCACTTACAGGCTTTTTTGACATACAGACACACAACACCATGTGACTGTGGATTGAGATGGGTGAGCGCATTAACTTACAGGCTGAATTTGACACACAGACACCCACGAAGACCACATACACCAGGGTTATGTTTGCAGAGAGCCAGCAGAGTGCTTTCACGTGAAACTGAGCAGCCTGATGTATTCTGACAGCTTTACAAATAAAAACGCCCGCCAAGTCTTCTTTATTAGGGGTTGTGGGGTGGGTATCCGGCCCGTAAACTTGTTAGCAGAGTGAAACCATCAGAGCACCAGACTGGATGGCCGAATGAGTTAGAGCGTCCATCTCCCATGTTGGTAGATCGTGGGTTCGAAGCCTGGTCAAGTCAAACCAATGACTTCAAAATTGATACTTGTCGCTTCCTAGCCTGGCGCTCGGCATTATTAGGATAGGGCAAGGACTGGTTGGCTGTGTGTCAGGATAATGTGACTGGGTGGGATAGCAGGTCATGGTGCTGGCGGCCTGGTCTTCCAGTGGGGCAGCACTATAAAGTTGCCATGAGTGCGCACTGTCACAAGTCAGTACCCGTCCTGATATGACCTTAGATGTTGCTAGGACGTAAAACAACAAACAAACATAGCAGGCCAAACATAAGAAAACACCGCTGACCACCTGCTATTTGGAACACATCCAATTGGATAGAGGCATGGACTGGGGGATAAAAACAGGGACATTGCGATACTCTTAATAAAGCATTCGTCCATTTAGACTTAGCCACAGTTGCATAATCCAATGAAAGTTTGAATTATTTGTATTTACTTTTTCATTAATAGTTAATCATGTATTGCTATTTTTATTTATTTATTCATAACTAATTCATCATTTATTCCTATTTTTATTTATTCATAAGTAATTAATTATCTATTAATGTTATTCATAAATAATTAATCAATTATTTGTACTTGTATCATTCATAATTAATCAAGTATTTGTATTCACTTCTTCACAATACTAAAACACTTGCCTAGATTTGTCCGACATAATGTATATAACAAACAAAATATGTTAAGCCTATAATGTCCATCATTTCATTTCATCATGCACCCCAGAATTACTTGTCATGTTTTCATTTGAAATATCGCCAAAGTAAGACAATACAATTAATTAATTGTTCACAGAGAGTCACCCCAAACTAAAAGCCAAATACAGCACAGCGATCAACCTATTACAGTACAACCCGGTTAAACCAAGCTCGGTTAAACCAAACAATCGGTTAATCCAAACATTTTTTGGCGGCCCGGCAAAATACTACCATTTATCATATAAAAGAGTTGGTTAAACCAAAGTCGGTTAATCCAAAGTATCGGTTAATCCAAACAGAAATTGTCGGCCTCAGGCCACTTCCGGTACAGTTAAACCAAACTTTCATGTGGTTTTAAGGTCATCTGAGATTTTTTTTTATGATAAATGGTAGTATTTTGCCAGGTCGCCAAAAAAGTTTGGATTACCCGATCGTTTGATTTAACCCAGTTTGGTTTAATGGGGTTAAACTGTATATACATTAAAAAAACAATAATCATAGTGTCCACATACACTGTACATTCATAAAGGACCCCCGTTTTTGCCAAAGCCAAGTCAAAGTCAAAGCTCGGTTAAACCAATGATCGGTTAATCCAAACAAATTTCTAGGGTCCCTTCAAATTTGGTTTAACGGGGTTATACTGTACAGTAAAACCTCTGTAACCGACCAGCTCCACAGATCGATCAATCACATATATTGAGCGCTTTATTTGGGTCCCAAACGATACCATTGTAACGAGAGAAGAAACTCCTTAAACCAATGACCTCCCTAAATGGACCATTTAGAGAGGTTTTACTGTATATTCATATTGAAAACATAGCAGAAACTCAAAACGCATCGGATCCGGGAGCTTTATGGCCAGTGCACACCTACCGTTTGTGCCCTGTTTGTGCGCGCACACCTCCCGTTTCGCGCACAAAAATCGCTAGGTGTGTGCCCCCCCGCGCACACCTACCGATTGCGATTCGCGACTTTTCAGGGCTAAAACTGCTTGCTTACGCATACGATTCGCGATTCGAAAAATGAATCGGCCCGTTCTCAGTTTTAAGCTCGTCGTGAGTTTTAGTGCGCGAATCGTAAACGGTAGGTGTGCACCGGCCATTAAAAAGAGCACTTTGCTGCTGACGGCGTTGCTATGGCGATGACTGGACTATTTATCTCCTCTTGATTAGCCTGCATCACACAAGCAGCTCTCCCAAAACAACGCGCTCGATGTGACCAAAGACCCTATTATACTAAGACAGCTCACTCAGCCTGTACTGTGTAATCAAAATGATCAAACCCACCACTTGGTGCGCTGGCTGTTCTCTTGGTTAAACAGGTCGTATATTATATCTATAAATGTATATATGAATGTGAAAGATGTGTGATGATGGTGATGATGATGATGATGCTGATGATGATGTGTATTTGTTCATAGCAATTTCATATTGATGTGTATTCATACTTACCTGTCTCATGTATAATATAATTGTATGTGTTTACATGTGAAACACCAACCAGCAGCCGGGCTGATCAAACCCACCACAAGGTGGCACTGCAAAATTTACATTACCATGGGAGAGATAGGGAGTGAGCCGTCTTAGTTTTATAGGGTCTTTGATGTGACACTATTTCGGCGCGCCGCATGCCTCCCCGCCCACACATGACTCCATTCCCTCTGGACACCCGGCGCACGCCGCTAGACACACCGGGCTGCCAATCGAAGCCAGCCAGCCAGCCAGGCAATCGAAGCCAGCCAGGCAATATCACGGCCTGTCTGGTTCGTTGGCGTTTTTTGTGTGTTTTTAAATCACTTAAATGATATTAATAACGGATCCTTTTGAGGACGCACCAGGCAAAGAGAGCAAAAGGACTCCTTGCTTATTTGTTGTTTTACGTCCTTGCAACACTTAGGGTCATATCAGGACGGACACCACTTGTGACAGTGTACACTGATGGTGACATTATAGTGCTGCCCCACTGGGAAATCAGGTGGCCAGCACCATGACCTAATATCCCACTCAGTCACATTATCCTGACACTGAGCTAACCGATCCTATTAATGCCATGCACATTATCCTGCCACTGAGCTAAGCAGTCATTGCTCTCTCCTATTAATGTCAAGTGCCAGGCTAGGAAGTGACAAGTATCAATTTCAAAGTCATCGGTTTGACTCGATCGGGACCAAACTCCCGACATTCTGCTCACAAGGCACGCGCTCTACCAATTCGGCCACCGTGCACGGTTGCAAAGGGACTAATTGCTGACATCCGGCAAATTAACGACAAGACAAAAGGAGGGTGCTGTCTGACATTTTGAACAGTCGGTCAAGAGTTGCGACATTAGAGCCGAGCACTTTGCTGCGCCTATTGGCTGATTTGGTGCCCTTTGTGGTGGAGATTCCACAGTTTAATGGCTTGTGAGTGAAAAGCCATGATGAAAGCCTGGGTTGTTTATAGTAACAGCACTGTACATTGCATGTGCAGGGACTCAGTGAGACACATCGACCTCCCAGGCTGAAATGCCACATAAACAGCACCCGGAATGGCAGTCGTGTGGTTCGAGTCCCATTCTAGGTGCAATGTTTTTCTTCAATTACAAATATAAAATAAAAACATTCCCGCTGCCTGACCAGGATTTTGTACATGCTGTGCAGTGTTGAACCACCATGCGCTACCTGGTTATTTGTAATTGTAACCTCTAACTGTATCACTCTGGTCCTCCTCCAACTCGATGTTACTTCTCCGCTGCCCATGCCCCATCTGGATCTGCGCGGACTTGACCTCTCCCTGGATACTTAACTTCCGGTATTTGGAAGATGACGTAAGAATTACAATTCCAGAGGGGGACAAATCATGATTTCACTTTGCGCTATTCTCCATGTTGCAGCAACAATGCCGCGTCACATTGCAGCTTACCCATCAGACATTTCAGCCCCAGGTATGGTAAGGAAGGTGCCACATTGAGGTGACGGTTCCTTTTTTTCCTTCTTCTTCCCCACCATATTCTGTCTGTTTTATGCTCCTGAACACCTCTGCTTCACTGGTTTTCTTTCCTTCTTCTGTTTCCTTCTATTCCTTCTTCTTCTTCTTTTCCTTCTTCTTCTTCTTCCCCACCATATTCTGTTTGTCTTAGGCTCCCGGACACCTCTGCTTCACTCGCTTTCTTACCTTCTTCCTACTCTTTCTTTTGGAGGACGTAGGATGGCGCATCACGGTTTCTTTTCTTCTCTTCTTCTTTCTTTCTTTTTCTTGGGATGCGGGACAGCATTGCTGGTTTTATTCTCTACTTTGTCGTCTTTCTTCTTTTCATGCATGACGGCGCTTCTGGTTTTCTTTTCACGTTGCCCACCATGTGACCTGTCTCCATTGCTTGCTATCTGACGAGAATATGATAGCCACAACCCCCCACCTCCCCTCCTCCACCTCAAACATCCACATATTGACTCATCATGAGCAGAGCCCCGGTGTTAATTTCACCCTCCCCATATATTAGGGAGTTCAAGGGGACAGGTAATGGCCGGGTTTGGGGGTACTTGTGGTACTTGTGGTGTTCTCTGTGGCAGAGGGGTTAGAGTGTCTGACTTTTTTCTAGGTCGGACTCATAATCTGAAGGTTGGTGGTTCGATTCCCCATGTCCCCACCTCTGCCACTTTGGATTTCCACCGCTGTGTATAACTTACAGCGTCATGAAAGGCCGGTTGCTCTCATACCATGTCTATGTGGTGTGGGAGGTTAAAAATCCCTTGGGTCGGTAAAAGTGTAGGCTCTGGCTTTCTATCGACAAACTGTCTAATGGTGAAAACAAGTCTATTCAGACTTATCCATGATATGCAGTATAAATCTTCAATCAATCAAGAAGGCCTATGGTTGTTGTACACTAGACTGGTACAGGTAGATGCATAAACCTACGGACATTGGCGAATTTCACAACTATTGAGAAATGTTGGTGGGTTGGTTGGTTGTTGGAGTGTTAAGTCCTGGCAACATCTAATCTCACATCAGGATGGGTACCCACTCGTGAGAGTTTGCGCTCATGGTGATTTCACAGTGCTGCCCCACTAGGAAATTAGGTCACCGACACCATGACACAATATCCCGTGCAGTCACATTATCCTCACACTGAGCTAACCAGTCCTTGACCTATCCTATTAATACCAAGTGACAGGCTACGAAGTGACAAGTATCAATTTTATAAGTCATTGGTTTAACTCGACCGGGAATCGAACTCCCGACCTTCTGCACGGAAAGCCTGCGCTCTACCGATTACACACGAACGGAAGGAGTACCACTGTGTCTCTTTGCACTGAACATGATTCATTGGTTATGACTGGTGGCGCCCCCCAGTGGGTCTCCACGACACCAACCGTGGTCAGCGTCCTGCTTCACTTACCGCTAAAAGAAGCCACTCCGCATGCGCACGCATTAATTATTTACACATCCGCGATCATTACCAAGTCGTCGACGTGTCCTCACTATCTACCACCAGATATGAACCGATTTATGGAAAAAATATAAATCAGAGCACCAGAACAATCAGAAATGTTTCTACACGTGCCCTTTAGCCCTGACAATCCCTCGCCTAACTAGGCTGGGTCGGCAGTACTAGGCACAGGGCGCTGTGGCCGAACTGGTAGTCTGTGGTACTCGCGTGCGGAAAATCATGAGTTTGGTTCCCGGTCGAGTAAAACCGATGACTTATAAAATTGATACTTGTCATTTGATAGCCTGGCACTCAGCATTAATAGGATATTGCAAGGACTGCTTAACTCAGTCTCAGGATTATGTGACGGAGTTGGATATTGGTTCATGATACTGGTGGCCTGATTTCCCAGTGGGGCAGCACTATAAAGTCACTAATAGTGTGCTCTGTCACAAGTCGGTACGCATCCTGATATGACCGTAGATGTTGCCAGGAGGTAAAACTCTAACAACCAACCAGTAATTGGCTTTTGGTTTTGCTTGAACAATACTTTTAAATATGTGCCCATGGCATGCATAGTGTGCCCGAGGCATGCATGGCGTGCTGTAAGAGTCACAAGAAATGCTGTTCTGACACAGGCAGTCGGGAGCGGTTAGTGCAGTGGGCTTTCGATGGCGGCGCCACCTGTCAGTGATAGAAATAAGAAAAAATTTCCATTTGACCCTAGAACGAGTCTGGTGTGATTTTCACTTATCCGTATGAAGGTTCACTTGTCCACCATACTTACCTTTATTATCTCAGTTAGCCTGCATGGTTATGGGACTAAAGCTACACAAACAACTCAAAACACCGATACAAATATCACAAATAATGTGTGATGACTTCACACTGGCAGGGTCAATTACTTCACACTGAGTTAGTGACTGTCCACAAGGTACACTGACTGTCCACCAGGTCTTGTTCAGCCACCAAATTGTCACTCGTTCAATGGAAAAGCTCAAGCTATATTCTGGTTGTCCGCGCCTACTCTCTCTTGGCTCGGAAATGTCGACAAGCTATTATCTCAAACGCTGCCAGTCATGTTCTAGAATAACAGAATAACGATGATACAGACAACTTGGGTTCATTATTACTGATATAAGTCCATATAGAGATATATAATCAGGGAAAACAAGCCGAGGTTATTAAACCAACGGTGACTTTCCGCGAAAACGCGGATCTTCTCCCATAGACTCAGCACTGTCAGGGAATCAGGGGAAAATACCGGAAGTCAGGTTTCAACTAGCCTTGTTGTCATTGCATTATCGCCCATACATAACACTTTCTTGTTTAGGTTTTATGTTCTAGCCACATCTAATGTCATATAAGAAGGGTTTTGGAATCACCCTACTGTTGTCATATACATCCCATTTTGGGGGATTATGTTTAATGTTAATCGGTGAATATAAAAAAATCCCAGAAATCTGCAAAACCGCAGAGATCTTTCATCCCTGATATCTACTCGTTTTTTTTTTATTATCTTTTTTTATTTTAGGCTATTATTAGCTGAAGGATATGAATATTAAAAATATAGTTATTTTTAAATGGAGTAGCAACGGGAAATATCCTCCAATTCCCAACCATCGAGTCTGAGATTCCCTTTGTGTCTTGTAAAGTCAAAAAGTATATGACACCATCTCTGGGTTTTAAAACTTAGTGAGAAGTGAACAACATCTTCCTTACAGTTACAGAAGTCCCGCAAGCACTGTTCCCAAGGTTTGTTTGTTTGTTCTTATTTTACATCCTAGCAACATCTAAGGTCATATCAGGACGGGTACCGACTTGTGACAGTGCGCACTCATGGCGACTTTATAGTGTTGTCCCACTGGGAAACCAGGCCGCCACCACCATGACCTGTTATCCTGACACAGATCACACCAGTCCTTGCCTTGTCCTAATAATGCCGAGTGCCAGGCTAGGAAGCGATGAGTATCAATTTTTAAGTCATTGGTTTGACTCGACCAGGGTTCGAACCCATGACCCCACGATCTAGCAGCACGGGAAACGGTCGCTCTAACTCATTTGGCCATCCCATCTGGTCCTGTTCCCAAGGAGGACCATGTCTAAAGTTTGGCATTCAAATCCGGGCCGAGTCAAACCAACAACGTAACACATTTAGACGTCACTGCCTAGCCTGGCACTGGGCATTAATAGGATAGGGCAAGGACTGGTTAGCGCTCAGTGCCAGAATAATGTGAACGAGTGGGATATTCAGTCATTGTGCCGGCGGCATGGTCTCACAGTGGGGAATCACTATAATAAAGTCACCATGAGTGTGCACTATCACAAATCAGCACACGTCCCGATATGACCGTGATATGTTGTTAGGAAGTAAAACACCAAACAAGCAAACCTTGTTCCCAACGAACAAAAATAATATGTTTTACGTACCATTCGACCCACCTGCTATGACTTTCTTGGGATTTGTAATATAGCATGCTATTTTCAGAAATTTGACAGGGTGATTTGTTAGTACCTGCTGCAGGTGTTTGCGGTGCACGGTGGCGCCCTCTTACGGCTGAATGAGACAGCCCCCTGAGGCGAATTAAGGAGTTCACACACAGGCGGGCCCCGCATACCGCACTTGGAGGTCTTCACTGGGAGCCTCCATGTCAATGAGACCGCTAGAAAGTCACGCTCCTGTTACCTGACAGTGTGTGGTGACAGTGTGTGGTGACAGCGTGTGGTACCATCGTGTGGTGGCAGTGTGTAGTGACAGTGTGTGGTGACAGTTTTGTGACAGTGTGGGGTGAAAGCATGTGGTGACAGTGTGTGGTGACAGCATTTGGTGACAGTGTGTGGGAACTGGATGTGGTGACAGTGTGCGGCGACAGCGTGGGGTGACAGCGCTTGGTTACAGTGTGTGGGGACTGGATGTGGTGGCAGTGTTTGGTGACAGTGTGTGGTGAATGTGGTGACAGCGTGTGGTGACTGATTGTTGACAGTGTGTTATGACTGGAAGTGGTGACAGTGTGTGGTGACAGTGAGTGGTGACAGTGGGTAGTGACAGTGTGTGGTGACAGTGTGTGGTGACAGTGTGTGGTGACATCGTGTGGTGGCATCGTGTGGTGACAGTGTATGGTGACATTGTGTGTTGACAGCGTGTGTTGCGAGTATTTGGTGACAGTGTGTGGGGACTGGATGTGGGGACAGTGTTTGGTGACCGTGTGTGGTGACCGTGTGTGGTGACAGTGTGTGGTGAGAGTGTGTGATGAGAGTGTGGTGAAAGTGTGTGGTGACTGTGTGGTGAAAGTGGGTGATGACTGAATGTGATGACAGCGTGTGGTGACTGTATGGTGGCAGGGTGTGGTTACTGTGTGGTGACAGTGTGTGATGACAGTGTGGTGACAGTGTGAGGTCACTGTGTGGTGAAAGTGTGTGATGACTGGATATGGTGACAGTGTGTGGTGACTGTGTGTGATGACAGTGTGGTGGCAGTGTGTGGTGACAGTGTGTGGTGACAGTGTGTGGTGACTGTGTGTGATGTCTGAATGTGATGACAGTGTGTGGTGACTGTATGGTGGCAGTGTGTGGTGACATTGTGGTGACAGTATGTGGTGACTGTGTGGTGACATGTTGGTAACAGTGTCTGATGACAGTGTGGTGACAGTGTGTGATGACTGTGTGGTGACAGTGTGTGGTAACTGTGTCTGATGAAAGTGTGGTGACAGTGTGTGATGACTGTGTGTGGTGACGGTGTGTGATGACTGTGTGGTGACAGTGTGTGATGACAGTGTGTGATGAATGTGTGGTGACAGTGTGTTTTGACAGTGTGGTAACAGTGTGTGATGACTGGATGTGGTGACAGTGTGTGGTGAAAGTGTGTGGTGACAGTGTGTGATGACTGGATGTGGTGACAGTGTGTGATGACAGTGTGTGATGACTGGATGTGGTGACAGTGTGTGATGACAGTGTGTGATGACTGGATGTGGTGACAGTGTGGTGAAAGTGTGTGGTGACTGAATGTGGTGGCAGTTTATGGTGAATGTGTGTTGAGACTGGGTGTGATACAGGTGTGCTAACAGTGTGTGACGACCGTGTGTGTTGCCAATAGTCTCCATTATGACAGGGTGTGTGTGCTGACAGTGTGTCCACTTTACAGCTAGACAGGGCGATGGGTGACTGGGGAGAGGAGGGGGGCAGTAACACCCTCTCTCAATAAACATCCATCATGTTCATTACTTACAAGACTACTTCAAGTGGGAAGTGAACATTAAATGGCTGAACAATTTTCAATTTGACAACGTGACAATGGAGTATATATTCCGACATCGTCATACGAAATAAAAAAAAAATTAAAGTAGCATATTCTAATGCTTTTTGAGTGTCTGTCATTTTCTGCGATAAATATATCAGGTAGATCGTTATAATCTACCTTACTTTAGTTTGAAGTAACTTTCATTTGAGATGGTTAACTTTTGACATATTTGAAGTACAAACATGCCAAATTAATGTTGGCAACCATGCCGAAACTCTGATTCAGTAGGCTTCTGAGCTAACAGGTTTTATTCAATTACCTCAGTATTCCCTTAAATACATATTGATTTGACGCAAATGTCCTTGTGTTTTCAGTGTAACCGTTTCTGTGCTGTCTTGTGTCGATCGTTACAATGGACAAAAATAAAAGAGTTGTCACCATTTGAGACAGGCTCATATATATATCAGGTTGACCATTATAATTTAGTATCCTGTAGTCAGGAGTAACCTTGATGGAAAAATGAGTAATTTTGGCGCAATTTGAATTGAAAGAATGTAAAATAATTTCGACAAGCCGACAATTTCCTGTAGCTATGACCCAGATTCCCAGCTCGCGATGGTCATGTAATCTGGTCTGGTCTACTGATCCTGGAACCTGACTAAGCTATAAAGATGGTGCTGAGAATGAGGGCAAGGCCAAATGACATCACAAGATTGGCCTACTTAGTTAGTGGTGTCCATGCTTATGGGGCTGTCACATTATGACGTTTCTTGCCAACAAGCGTGATATTTTGCCGCAAAGTCGGGATACGTCAGGAAGCGTTTCGCGCATGTTAGGCGCGCATTGGTATTCGTTGATGGACGGCGATGGTCAGCGAGGATCGGCGCTGCGCGTCATCGCACGTCGAAAGTTTTGTGCTTGCACAAAACTTTGGATGTGCGACAACGCGCAGGTGCCAACGTTATGGCTACGTTAGGGGCATGTCGAAATACGTTAAATGCGCTGGAAGATCGTTATGCGAACGGTAGGCACACGCTATGCATGTGTGAGGCTCGTTCCCACACATTGCACCAAACAGTTGCTTTTTGTTGTTTTACGTCATACCAACATCTAAGGTCATATCAGGACGGTGCGCCACACTTTTACCACAATGTCGGCCACACGTTACCAATACGTTGCGCTGACGCTGAAAAGTTTGACGTCTCTCGGCGATTAAAAGTGATTTTTGCGTTGGCGGCGCGCCGGCGAGATACGTCGTTATGTGACAGCACCAGTAATAACCTTCTTAAAGTCGGTGTCAAAGGGGGTGGCATCATAAATCCACTGATTATTCTTTCTGTGCTATCCCAATTCATACTTAATGCACCAGTATCTAAGTTGCAGATATAGGATCAAATGCAGGGGAGTGTTTTGGTTTCAACAAAATTATCTTTCAACGGACGATGCAACTTAAATGTGGGCAGTTTGAAAGAGTCATTTCTTTGGAATGTGCTTCACTTCAGTCAATACTAATACTGGGAAGGCGCTCATGCCTGAAATCGCATTTAAGTTAATAACTGCTTGATATAATTTGTCGGCAAAGTCCATATTATTAAAATCGGTGACAAAATATTCACTGGCAGTGCCCGATACAGTTCCATGGCTATTAGGAACAATCATCTAGTTTGTAATCACTCGGTCATGATCATAAGTGCATACCTCCTACATGGCTCTCTTATCCTGTCAACCCTCCTCTCCAATTCCACTCCATTGCATCATTGCTTTCTCCGTCGGTACCCTTGCCCTCGCTGTTTCCAAATTAGACCCTCTCTCACGCGGAATCATTTGCTTGTCTCGCAATCAGTACTCCTTAATATTGCATTATTTCTGGTTGATAGAAGTGTAGATGTGGAAGGAATCTGAGCCATGAACATTTTTCAATTCCTGCTTGGATTATTATTAAACATAGAACATGGCATTTTCGAGGCGACCAACCAACACCCAAATCCTAGTGGATAACATAGAATATATTATATAAAGCTGTATATGATCACATCAAACTAGGAGTAAGACATTAAAGGTACAGTAAAACCTCTCTATACCGACCCATCCACAGACCGACCACTCCCCTATATCGATCACTTTTTTGGGGTCCCAATACTACCATTGTAAGGATATTCTAACTCTCTAAACCGACCACCTCCCTAAATGGAACACTTTAAGTCGGTCCCGTGGTCGGTAGATTTAGAGAGGTTTTACTGCATTAGTATTTATTAACTTGAAACGCCTAACCCAACACCTAAAACCTTGAATATAAACGTCAAATGATTTGATCTACTTCATATTCATTACCTATTGCATTATGTCCACATTAATTTACTTCAGAAATCATGTAAAAAATGTGTGTGAATACGTGTATGCCTGTAATACTTATGGCCGGAAGACCAGTGCTACAGCACTGACAAAATACAGTACAACCCCGTTAAACCAAGCTCGGTTAAACCAAACGATCGGTTAATCCAAACTTTTATCGGCGGCCCGGCAAAATGCTACCATTTATCATATAAAAAAGTTGGTTAAACCAAAGTCGGTTAATCCAAAGTATCGGTTAATCCAAACAAAATTGTCGGCCCCCAGGCCACTTCCGGTACAGTTAAACCAAACTTTCATGTGGTTTTAAGGTCATCTGAGACTTTTTTATATGATAAATGGTAATATTTTGCCAGGTCGCCGAAAAAGTTTGGATTAACCGATCTTTTGATTTAGCCTAGGTTGGTTTAATGGGATTAAACTGTATATACATAACACACAATAATCATAGTGTCCACACACATTGTACATTCATAATGCACCCCCGTTTTTGCTAAAGCCAAGTCAAGGCTCGGTTAAACCAATGATCGGTTAATCCAAACAAATTTCTATGGTGCCCTCAAGTTTGGTTTAACGGGGTTATACTGTATAGATATGAACGAGGAGTAGGGGTGAATGACAACAACCAGGTCTCAATACCAGCAAAAACGTTAAGAGGTGTAGAGTTCCTGGATCCAGCATCCCGTGTTTCTCTGTTTTGCCGTAGAGTTGGTGAAATGGGAGAGTATGCAAAGAACAGGATTGCGGCTCCAGAATGTTCTCGATTTGACTTTTCAAAGAATACTAAACTACATAATTCAATTTATTCAACGATTCAAAAGTAGTGATTAAATATAAAGAAGTATTTGAAGAATATATTTGCCTACTTAGACAAAGAATTAATGTAGTAAATTCCTTTACCAGGCCTTCCGACACTTGGATGTTTACCTTTTCTTCGCCTTCAAGCTAAATATATTAGGTAGATCGTCATAATCAACTTTGAAATCATTTTCTATTGTTAATAGTTAACTTTGGAGAGATTTGAACTTCAAGCATGCCAAATGAATATTGGCATTCACATTGAAATGTCAAGTCAGTTTAATACGACCTGACGCTTGTCAGAGTAATAATAATAATAATAATAATAATAATAATAATAACATATTATTTCCACATGATCAATATACACACAAGTTGATATTTATATCAGTAATTTTTTTCACATGAAAAAGGAGAACGGAGAAGTACAATACTTATGAGGTGCTTTCCCCATTTAAAAATAGCACAGATACATTGCTTATACCATAGAAATAATAAATAGAAAAATATAAGTTAAAAGCATATCAACATTACCCTCAATACTTTAAATTACATCTCAATATTTATGTACTAGACTACTATGTGTTTTCCCCCTGATTAAGCTTAAATATTTTCTTTTTATACATTCGTTGAAACATAGATGTTTTTTGAACATTTGATATTATCGTCAAGTGAATTCCATATTTGTATACCATATATAGATATACATTGAGACTTTAAAGTTGTTCTTGCAAATACTTGTCTTAGGTTGTTACTCTGCCTTGTATCATGACTACTATCTGAACTTATTTTGAATAAAGGTTGTAGATCTTTTGGCAGTAGCCCTTTCTTTGCATTGTAAATTATCATACTAGATTTGATTTTAACCAAGTCTATTAATTTTAATACATGGAGATCAAAGAACAGCTTATTAGTGTGCTCTCGATATCCAACATTGCAAACAATTCTCACTGCTTTCTTCTGCAGCAAATAAATACACTCCATATTTGTTTTATATGTATTTCCCCATACTTCACAACAATACGATACATAAGGCAGAAATATTGAATAATACAATATTAAGCATGCATTTTTGCTTATACATATTTTGCTTTGTGCATAATTGCAATAGTTTTGGACAATTTAGATTTAATCATACTAATATGCTTTTTCCAATAAAGTTTATGATCTATTAGCACCCCTAGAAATTTACTGACATAAACCATTTCGATATCAGTATCATTTATACGTACAGTAACATTAGATTGTTTTTTATAATTACTAAAAAAAAAACGCATGAAATTTGTTTTTGCTACGTTAAGTGATAACTTGTTTGTTGCAAACCATAGGTTCAATTTAATACGTTATTATAGTTTTGACACACATGCTAGTTCTTCGCCGCCCTGTCTCAGACACAGGGCTGAGGCAGTAACAACTACAGTAAAACCTCTCTAAATCGACCGACCATGGGTCCGACATTAAACGGTCCATTATGGTAGGTGACCAGTTTAGGAAACTTTTTTTAATCATTACAATGGTATTGCATGGACGATCACTTGGGGCCCAAATAAAGCGATCGATATAGGGGAGTGGTCGATCTGTGGAGGTGGTCGGTTAGAGAGGTTTTACGGTACACCTCACATGCCTCATACAGATACCAATGCCGTGTGTGAGGCCTATTCGATGCTGTATTGACAGGAGGTAAATACTTGATACTAGAATGATGCCAAGACGGTACGCAGCTCCATTAGGCACTGACACGCCGGCAGTGCCTCGCCTCACTGAGGTACAATGGGAATACAGCCCTGCACTGTGTGTGTCAGTGGCCAGCCCGCCGCGCCCCGTGTTCAATATCTCTGTATCGACCGTGCGCAGTAATACACCAATTGTGTTATCACACCGCCCCCCTCACCACCAGCCCCTCCCACAAACACACGCGCGCACACGTCTGGGACCAGTGTTGACGGCTGGGTGTATTATCAACACGCTCTACAATGATAGGCGTTAACCAGGCTGACTTAGCCGACGCAACTGTTGACGTCCGAGTGGTGGGGAGAGTGGGGCTGAGTGGATGACAGCGTGACACTGACAGGGCGCCAGTTGACAGGCAGACCTAGAGCGAAAATTCTATAGGTACGTCAGAGTCCATGGTGTGGGTCATGCATGGCTACAGTGAAGATTTCATAGTCAAAGTTCATGAATGGGTCATGCATATCAGTAGGTACTCCAAAGTGGGTGTATACGGTGTCTGCAGCGTGAAATTTGACATATATTAGCCCTTTTAAAAAAACTTCAATCTCCACTAATTCTGCGTCATTTGAAATAAGAATTATATGAAATTAAAGCTTGTTCTTTTGTCTCTTAGGGTATCTGATTTTTAGTTAGCATTATGAAATAAATTAGAGTCAATGGAAACTTGTTTAGGGGTACCATCGGCAGCTCTGTGGATGCTCGCCGAGTTTGTTTTCATCCAGTCTGAGCTACTCCCTTCCCTAAAATTGATACCGTGGTGAGCACAGTGACCTGAGCTAAAAATAACCACCAATGAAAGAGAGAGAAGAAACTATGCTTCATTAGCAATCAAGCATGGCTGTTTTTAAGTGGGAAATTTGATTGAACTGAAGGAGTGAAAACATTAAGACAGCAATCCTCCTTGAAAATTGATCAGGATCGTGCTGAAAATTATATCATCAGAAAGGTCAAGTCTTCCTCTATCTAACCAGAACAATATTTGGTTGAGATTCATATCATGCTCATCAAGGTTGTTCTGAGAAGTGACTGCTGCAAGAATGTGGCCATTGTCAGCTCGCGATGGCTAAAAGTGAATTTTGTCTTTCTTTCTCCGATCAGTTAGAAAAGTATGCCATAATGTATAGCTTTTAATTCTGGTTGTTTTGGTATAAGGATTGCAGTGATAGGACAATTAGAACGGGAGTTATGCTATTTTTCTTAATTTTACTGAATTTATTATTGGTGGTTGGTGGAAATTAAGGAATTTAGCATGTTTGACATGTATTATGGGTCATTCTCCTCAAAACTGGTCATCCTGGGATGGCATGTTAAAACATCACTAAAAACATTCTAATTATTTATTTTTCATATACTTTTCTTTTTCCTATTCAGATTTTATACCAGAAATAAAGGAAATAAAATAAGTTAGATGTGTGTATTCTGGTGAAGGGTTGTGAAGTGTTCTAGTGACAAGAAGAGGCGGGGAGGGAGGGGAGGAGGGGTGGGAGTCTATGGAGTGGAGGGATGGGCGGCGAGGCGGGGAGCGGGTTGGCGGGACAAGAGGGGTGGGGAGGAAGGGAGGAGAGGTAGGGCGGGACAGGAGAGGCGGGGAGGGAGGGTGGGGGGAGAGGAGTGGGGGTGGGGGTGGATGGGGTATCAATCGGCGGTGGTCGAGGTGGGCCTTGGGCGGGGCAGGGAAGGGTCGAGGTGGATGCGACTTGGGTTAGGGTGATTCGACCTGGGGATAGATTATGGTGGAGGGTGGTCCGAAAGCACAGCAGGTTACACATGTATGGTACACATGTGCTATCCAAGTAATGCCGAGAGCGCCAGGCTATGTAGTGATAAGTAAGAATCTGGTAAGTCATCGATTTGACTCGACCGGGAATCGACCATCCGCAAGGGAAGCAAGCGCTCTACCGATTAGGCCACCGCATCTGGTGTGGGGGTGGTGGGTGAAGGTGGGTTTATGGACGTGGTGTGTGGGAGTGTGCGTGTGTATGGGTGAGCGTGCGGAGGTGTGTATGGGATGAGTGTGTGGTGGGCTGAGTGTAGGGGTGTGTACAGGTTGGTTGGTTGTTGGAGTCTCACATCCTAGCAACATCTAAGGTCATATTAGGACGGGGTTTAGGGAGTATGTGGTTGTACTGTGTGGCGGTGTGCGGTAGTGAGTGTGTGTGTGGGGGGGGGTCAGTATGTGGTGCAGATGTGTGTGAGGGGGGGGGGGGTGGAAGGGGGGTTGGATGTGTTTTTTTGTTGTCTTAGGTCCTAGCAACATATAAGGTCATATCAGGACGGGTACCGATTTGTCACAGTGTGCACACATGGCGACTTTATAGTACTGGCCCACTGGGATACCAGGCCGCCAGCACCATGACCTGATATCCCACTCAGTCACATTATTCTGACACTGAGCCAACCAGTCCGTTGGATGTGATAGTGGTGTATGGTGTTGGTGTGTGAGTATGTGGCGGTGATGTGTGTGTGTGGGAGTGGGAGGTGGGGTGTGGGTTGTATGTGTGAGTGGTGTATGGTGTTGGTGTGTGGATGGGTGAATATGTGGTGGTGATGTGTGTGTGTGGGAGTGGGAGGTGGGGTGTGGGTTGTATGTGTGAGTGGTGTATGGTGTTGGTGGGTGTGTGGGTGAATATGTGGTGGTGATGTGTGTGTGTGGGAGTGGAAGGTGGGGTGTGGGTTGTGTATGTGTGAGTGGTGTATGGTGTTGGTGTGTGGATGGGTGAGTATGTGGCGGTGATGTGTGTGTGTGTGGGAGTGGAAGGTGGGGGGGGGGGGGGGGGGGGGGGGGGGGGTGTTGGGGGGGGGGGGGGGGTGGGGAAGGTGGGTTTGTGTATGTGTGAGTGGGTGTATGGTGTTGGTGGTGGTGTGGTGATAGGTAGGTGGTTGGTTGTGTGTGTGTGGTTGGAGTGGAAGTGGGGTGTGGGTGTCATGTGGGGGGGGTGTGTGGGTTGGCATGTGGAGTGGTGTATGGTGTTGGTGGTGGTGGATTGGTGAATATGTGGTGGTGGTGTGTGTGTGGTGGGAGTGGAAGTGGGTGTGGGTTGTATGTGTGGTTGGTGTATGGTGTTGGTGTGTGATGGGTGAATATTTGGTTGGTGATTGTGTGTGTGTGTTGGGTTGTGGGAGTGAAGGTGGGGTGTGGGTGTGTATGTGTGAGTGTGTATGGTGTTGGTGGTGGGTGGGTGAATATGTGGTGGTGATGTTTGTGTGTTTGGGGAGTGTAAGGTGGTGTGTGGGTTGTCTGGGATGGTGTTGGTTGGTGAGTATGTGGTGGTGATGTGTTGTGTGGGAGTGGAAGTTGGGTGTGGGTGTGTATGTGATAGTGGTGTATGGTGTTGAAGTGTTGGTGGGTGAGTATGTGGCGGTGATGTGTGTGTGGGAGTGGAAGGTTGGGTGTGAGTTGTATGTGTGAGTGGTGTATGGTGTTGATGTGTGGGTGAGTATGTGGCGGTGATGTGTGTGTGTGGGAGTGGGAGGTGGGGTGTGGGTTGTATGTGTGAGTGGTGTATGGTGTTGGTGTGTGGGTGGGTGAGTATGTGGCGGTGATGTGTGTGTGTGGGAGTGGAAGGTGGGGTGTGGGTTGTGTATGTGTGAGTGGTGTATGGTGTTGGTGTGTGGATGGGTGAGTATGTGGCGGTGATGTGCGTCTGTTGAGTGTGTGAGTGAGTGATGTGCGGAAGTAAGTGTGTATATTTATATATATATATATATATATTTTAATATATATATATATATATATATATGTGGGTGAGTGGGATGGTGGTGTGTGGATGTGTGTGTATGTGCTCGTGATGTGTATTTGAGTGACCGGGTGAGTAGTGTGCGGGAGTGGTGTATGGGAGTGGTAGTGTTGTGAGTGGTTGTGTGTGAGTGGTGTGTGTGAGTGGTGTGTGTGAGTGGTGTGTGTGAGTGGTGTGTGAGTGGTGTGTGAGTGGTGTTTGAGAGTGGTAGCGTGTGGGAGTGGTGTGTGGGAGTGGTGTGTGGGAGCCGTGTATGGGAGTGGTGTTGGGGAGTGGTAGGGTGCGTGAGTTGTAGAGTGTGGGAGTGGTGGATGGGAGTGATGTGTAGGAGTGTTGTTTGGGAGTGGTAGTGTGTGGGAGTGCTGTTTGGGGGTAATGATGTGGCTGAGGGAGAGCACGGGGAATGGGGAGTGGTATGGGGGGGTGGTAGGGGAGGGGGAGGGGGAGGAGGTGTAGGGGGAGGGGGGGTGATGAGGAGGAGGGATGAACGCGTGTGTGAGGGACAGATGATCTACTGGTACAAGCGCCCAAGTATGACCACATATTGATCACGTGCTTCACAGGCACCCCCCTTCCCCTCACATGCTACTCCGCCCCTTCCTTCTGTGGCCCAGTGTCCGGGCTGAGATTTACCGCCTTGTCCGGACAGGGAGACGGCCGCAAACCTTCACCCCGTCGGACTAAACAATCCACCACCTCACCACACACACACACACACACACACAAACACATATACCGAGTGCGGGTACATTGCATGTGAGACGCATGTCTTTAATCACAGGTGGCACACGATGTGTCCCATGAGTAAAGCCCCTGTCACACATCACCGGATTGAGCAACGGACAGAATTGTCTAGTCCGGTATTGATAAGTATCAAAATGTGTCAAAATGTTGTGCTATAGGGTCAATGCCTCTGGACGAACGGACATGAAACGGACATGAAAGGATAGCCAACGGACGAAAAA
This sequence comes from Branchipolynoe longqiensis, assembly GCA_030323885.1. Taxonomy (NCBI): domain Eukaryota; kingdom Metazoa; phylum Annelida; class Polychaeta; order Phyllodocida; family Polynoidae; genus Branchipolynoe; species Branchipolynoe longqiensis. The sequence goes on from CM059187.1 coordinate 95,855,341, forward strand.
AACTACAACCGGTAAAGAACCATAGACGTCAATCCGGCGGCATCCATTCCTGTTTTGTGCATGTTCAAAACTTGTACGGACACAAACCAGACATTGTTCGTTTTCTGTCTGTTTGTGAGAGGGGCTTTAAAGCCTAAGGGAGCACCGCTTGGTTGGTTGTTGGAGTTTTACGTCCGGGAAACATCTACAGTCATATCAGGACAGGTACAAACTGATGACAGTGCACACTCATGGTGACTCTATAGTGCTGCCCCCCCCCTGAGAAATCAAGCCGCCGGCATCATGACCCAATATCCCACTCAGTCACATTATCTTGACACTGAGCTAACCAGTCCTTTCCCTATCCTATTAATGCCGAGTGCCAGGCTAGGAAGCGACAAGTATCAATTTTATAAGAAGTAATTGGTATGATTCGACCGGGAACCAAACTCCCGATCTCCCACACGCGAGACGCGTGAGGATCAGTGAATTATGTGTAGCACGCTACTGCTACGGTAATATTCAAATAACCGTTAGTAAAGCAGGCCTTTTACTCGCACGAACGCCGGCTTCCGCTCGGCTCCCTGTGCGCATGCGGGCCGGCACATCCCAATCTATAAGGGTGTACCCTACGTCACGATGGCAACAGCAATTCATGGGCGTCTTTTTTCACTCTCTGGGGATGTGACGTCATCGTCAAACGCTGATGTATATCGGCGATGCTGACGTCATACATGCGAGCAGCAGTAGTAAGGAGTTCTATAGTAAAGCTACATAGTCCGATGAATGCATCAAATTTTCAAAACCAAGACACTTAACCCAGATTTGATCCTACATATCTTACTTAGATACTGGTGCACTTATTAGCTGCAGAGAAGGGGACACAATGTCAATTTAATTTTAATAGAACCTGTTACTCCTGAAACCTGTGGTGTTACTGTCAGAAATTTGGCGTGATTGCTGAAATTTATTTGGCAGGTTTTCACTTAAAAAATCTCCAAAGTTAGCTATTTAAAATAAAAGTTTCAATCTAAAGTAAATTAGGTTATAATGTTCGATCTAATGTATTTATCTCAGAAAATTGCCGAAACTCACAACTATCGGACTATGCAATTTTAAAATCAGACTATCGGCACGATTATTATGAACCTAGCAACATTTCTGCAGATGTGTATGTACGTATGTGTGTATGTGTGTGCATGTACGTATGTGATTACTATGTGTGTGTATGGACTACTATGTGGGTGTGCATGTATGTATGTAAAGTCCTCAGCTGGAATCTGTGGTTTGTGTACGCAGGCTATAATGAAATCAATACAGGCAAGAAGAGAAAGGAAGAATATAAAGAATGAAAGTAGAGAGAGAGACAATGCCATCAGGTTTATTATTATATAGTGCTACATGGATCTGGTATGGCATACCATCTGACCGTATTCTCCAATGAGAATCAAGAATTTATAGTTCCACCAAGGAACATCAAGCATTCCTGTGTCACCATGGCTATGGTGATCTGCCCACCACCAGCATGTGGTGTGGCTGCTTGGCCACCACCTGCCTGAGCTGAGTGTGTTGTGATATGTGACTAACAGAGGGGGGACGGGGGTAGAGAGTAGAGCTCCAAGTGCCCCTTACACACTGTCTCTCAGTGCCTCTTGCACACTATCTACCTAATACATAATGACTGTTGACCATAAGTAAAGGATCACCAGGAACTACATAAATACATTCATGCACCTGGCACTATATACCATTTACCATTATAGACCATTTGCATTCCCCCACCAATGCGTTTTATTGGAATATTTTACACCTGGATATTTGAATTGTAACTACCAGAATTGCTGTTGGTTAGTTAGGGGAGTTTTACATCCTGACAACATCTAAGGTCATATCAAGACGGGTACCGCCTTGTAGCAATGCGCATTCATGGCGACTTTATAGTGCTGCCAAGCTGGGAGTCCAGCCCGCCAGCACCATGAACTGATATCCCACTCAGTCACAGAATCTGACACCGAATCCACCACTCCTTGCCCTATCCTATGAATGGCGAGCACCTGGTTAGGAAGCGACAAATATCAATTTTTAAGTCATTGGTTTGACTCGACCAGGGTCCCACGATCTACCAAAACCGGAGACGGATGCTCAACTCATTCGGCCATCCCGTCTGGTCACCAGAATTCCTATTCCAGGGAATCGAGTGTAACCAGGTGCACTCTCGTCCCCATATGAAGCACATGCTAGATTTTAATTTAAAAGCAACCCCACCGAATACAGTCTGTTCACTTTTCGGCGTGAATCTGGCCTTCGCTGCCAACCTGGCATACAATCATCGTCAATCAATCAATCAATCAACCCCAGGTGTAAGCGACACACACAGGTAGCCATGGGTAGGTGGGTTGTACCAAGAAGGCAATATAGCATAATGGTTAGCATGTTCACGCGCGGAATGGCAGAAATATTGGTTCAAATCCGGCCCTAGCGTATCACATTCGATTGCAACACATTGTGGTAGTCGCAATATATTCCATATAAAAGCCAAACCATCAACAAGATCAATAAGCTTGCAACACCCCAAGACAGAAGTAATATATTCCATGTTATCACAAATTCAAACCATGTATAACATCAATAGCTTGTAACATCCCACGACAGGAGCAATATAGTCCATATTAAAAGCAAACTACAATAACATCTCACTAAATCGACCGGCCATGGGATCGACTTTAAATGGTCCATTTACTGAGGTGGTCAGTTTAGGTGGTGTTCTCTGTGGCGGAGTGGTTAGAGTGTCTGACTTTTTTCTAGCTCAGACTCCTAATCTGAAGGTCGGTGGTTCGATTCCCTGTGCCTGCATCTCTGCCAATTTGGATTTCCACCGCTGTGTATAAATTACAGCGACATCAAAGGCCAGTTGCTCTCATACCATGTCTATGTGGTGTGGGAGGTTAAAAATCCCTTGGGTCGGGAAAAGTGTAGGCTCGGGCTTTCTATCGACAAACTGTCTAATGGTGAAAACAAGCCTATTCAGGCTTATCCATGATAGGCAGTATAAATCTTCAACAACAAAAGGGATTTTTACATTTTTTATTGCTACAATATGGGTGATCATTTGGGACCCAAATAAAGAGATCGATATAGACCTCATAGTGGAGTGGTCGATCTGTGGAGGTGGTCGGTTAGAGAGATTTTACTGTATATAATTGATATAAATGCCTCCATGTTACTAGTGTTAGTGTTACACCACCCAACAGCTGCCTGTGTATGTTGAATTTCACCTGGATAGATAAATGCAACTGACTACATAGCGTGGGGACAAGAAGGGGTGGCAAAATGAGTTGAGCGTCTATCCCTTGTTTTGTGTCGCTTCCTAGCCTGGCGCTCGGCATTATTAGGATAGGACAAGGACCGGTTTGCTCAGTGTCAGGATAATGTGATTCAGTGGGATATCAGGTCATGGTGCTGGCGACCTGATTTCCAAGTGGGGCAGCACTATGAAGCCAATATGAGTGTGCACTGTCACAAGTCGGTACCCATCCTGATATGACCTTAGATGTTGCTAGGACGTAAACCAAAAACAAACAAACAAACACATAACCTGGGACCAATATGGAGATATCAGACAGGCTGGTAGATGGTATGTTACAGGCCTTGGCTAGAGACTAGAGTGAACAATTCAAGTATTGATGATTCTGTTCACGCTATTATTGGTCCGTCCTGATGTGACCTTAGATGTTGCTAGGACGTAAAACAACAACAAACAAACAGACAAAGCTATTATTGGTTGAAATTGGTTTAGTGTTCGGTGCAGGGTGTGTACAGATCTGCTACTCGGCACTTAGAGTGGCGATTCATCGCCGGCTTCCAAATGTACTTACCACAGAACATCCCCCCATCACCCCCCCCCCCGGCTTCCAAATGTACTTACCACAGAACATCCCCCATCACCCCCCCACTCACTCACACACCCTGATGGCAATGCACTGGTATGAAACGGCATCTACCCACTCGAAATGAGAAGCATCAGTTTATCTATTCAGAAGTACATTATGCGCCTGAAATAAATACAGTAAAACCTCTCTAAATCGACCGACCATGGGACCGACATTACATGGTCCATTTAACGAGGTGGTCGGCTTAGCGAGTTAGTAAATGGTTACAATGGTATTATGGGGACCCAAATCAATCAATCAATCAATAGTTCCATCCTCTAGTCGAGGGTTGGATGCAATGGTTCTCCACTTGTCCCGATGTTGTGCTGTTCTGATAGACTGTGAATAATTCAAGCCTGTCCACTGTGAAATATTTGTAAACCATGATGTTCTTGGTCTCCCTCTCCCTCTGCTGCCATTCACCTTCCCTTCCAACAATGTACGGTATATTGAACTCTGACGAATGATGTGGCCAAAATAAATAAGTTTCTTTGTCTGTATAGTGGCAAACAAGCTTTTCTTATTTTTAATTTTTCTGAGAACTTCTTTGTTGGTGATCTTCTTTGTCCATGATATTTTCATCATCCTTCGATAAGTCCACATCTCAAATGCTGCTAAACGTTTGTACATTTTCTTAGAGATTGTCCATGTCTCTGCCCCATACATTAGAGTAGACCACACATAACACTGAAGAATACGCTTCCTTGTTTGTATTAATATCTTACTTGATGTTAACACTCTATACATTTTGGAGAATGTTGTTCGGGCTATTGTTATCCTTCTTTTAATTTCTTCCTCACATCTCCCATCATTTGTAATCTTTTGTCCGAGATATATGAATTCGGATACTTGTTCTATGTTTGTGCCATCTATGATTATATTGACGTTTGGTTTATCTGTCTTTTTACTTATAACCATTGTTTTGGTCTTCCTGGCATTCATCTTCATGTTGAATAGTATTCCAGCTTTATTGATTCTATTCACTATATCTTGTAGGTTTTTCTCACTGTCTGCTAGTATTACACTGTCATCGGCATATCTAAGATTGTTGATGTTCATGCCACCTATTGTCACTCCCTTGCAATCTTCAATGTGTCTGAAAAGCATCTCTGTGTACAGGTTAAATAGACATGCAAATAAAGCGATCGATATCGGGAGGTTTCTTTTATTCATCGTCACAATGGTATTGTATGGGTGATCATTTGGGACCCACAAAAGCGATCGATATATGGGAGTTGTCGATCTGTGGAGGTGGTCGGTTTTACAGGTTTTACTGTACAGTAAAACCTCTCTAAATCGACCAACCATGGGACCGACTTTAAATGGTCCATATAGGGAGGTGGTTGGCTTAGGGAGTTTTAACAAAAAAATCTTTACAATATTGTATGTGCGATCGTTTGGGACCCAAACAAAGCAATCTATATAGGGGATTGATCTATCTGTGGAAGTGGTCGGTTAAAGAGGTTTTACCGTATTTTAAATAAAATAAGATAACATATTTTTTTAAACGACGGCCGATGGGTTCCTGCTGTCATGGCGATAAAATCAATTATGTGCGTATAAATAAGCACCGACTACCAGCAGAATGTAATGAGCCTCAGAGGCGCCTTCCTGCACGGTACCAGCGGCACCAAGCTGTGTGACAGGGGCGCTGTCTCCCACCTGCTTATTGCCCTGTCACACTACAATGTATGGCATTAGCACGCGCTAAATATGTGGGGGGTAAATTGATTTGGCAGTGCGTCAAACTTTGCCGCGGTGGGGTGTAAAATTGGGCATACACATAACGTACATATAACGTATTGCTAGCGTATGACACCGTATGAGAGGTTGAGTGGTGTTGTAATGTGTGCCTCGCAAAACGTTCACAAAACACTTGCATACGCTGACCAATGTTACATACATTACTCCATCGCCAGAAGTATGGCATATATATGGTAAATACACTGGAGATACGGCAGGCATAAATTCTAAGTACATTAGGAGTACGTTACACATACGTTGGCAGTACGAGGACTGGACACAGATTGTACGTTCCCACCGGCTGAACGTATGGCTAACGTGCATCAACGTACCTTGACCTATGTCTAATGTACACCTAACATATGGTTGATGTATGGCCAATGTACACATGGCGTATGCTGAAGATATAAGGCACACATTGCCATACGTTGAAAGTTTTGAACATGTTCAAAACAATTCGGAGCCTCGACGTACCTCGCCGTACAACGATGTATGCCGACATACCTGGAATGTCTACGATGTATGCCCAACGTATACATAACGTACGCCGGCGTACATGGACGTGTTTTTGCAAAATGGCATACGTTGGCGCGCGTTGAGGCTATACGTCGTAGTGTGACAGGGACGGGACATCAATGCCACATTCACAGAACCAGACCATATCGAGGCAACGCCCCAGGGCCATGCTTCACTTGCAAATAAGTGGGTAATAGACCCTTTTCGCCACGCGGACCATCCGCAGTGACCACTGCTATCAGGTGTGGGGGGGGGGGGAGGGGATCGTCCACAGAACATGGGAGATGGTGCTTTGGTGGTGCAAATCGTCTGTGCGACATTTTTCAGAGAGCAGTGAACTGCTCCTGACAACAGTAGTTACTGTCACTGCCACCAGAGGGCCGATTCCTGGTGGATATTGTCTATGATACATTTTCCACAGAGCATGCTGGCAACATGTAAAAGCCCTGTCACATTTTGACGCATCGTGCAAGCGTCCGCTGAGGTAGGTGATTTTGTGGCAATACGTTGGTGTATGACGATATGCGTTCCTCGAATGTTACACGTTCGTCATGTGTATGTCAATGTATGTTGATATACGGCATTGCTCATTAAGGGGCCGCGAAAGTTTTGTGCATGCACAAAACTTTTGACGTTCAACAACATGTGGCTTTTACGTCGGTCGTACATTATGTATACGTCAAGCATATGTCGATGTAGGTTAGACCAACGTTGTTCACTACATCGCCCTTGTCAGTCAGACGGAGAGGCAGTGGACACGTACAGTTTGCATAATGACAATGTATGGATAACGTAGGTCTAACATACGTATAGCGTATGTTTTACATTTCTCCACCGTGTCTTGACGTATGTATCATATAAGGCATAGTTCTGGCAATTGAATTACATATATAATGTTCACTCGCATTCTGCACACGTACCGTGAGGATAATGTGAGTGATTTTCACCGGAGGCACATCAGCCATATGTTGACCATACAGTATGTATACGGTATGTATACATCCAACTTTGCCCCAGCGCTGAAAAGTTCAATGCATCTCAACATTTGAAAGTGATCTTAGCAATTGGCCACACGCTTGCATGATGCGTCATAATGTGACAGGGCCATTAGGTCATATCCGGACGGGTATGGATTTGCGACAACGCCAAGCTCCTGGCTAGGAAGTGACAATTATCAATGCTGGGTAACAGCCCGCTCAACTCATTCAGCAGCTGGTTCGCAGTATTCCTTCTCGCTATTGCCGTGAGAGGGCGGGTAGTTGGAGACCTTTATGATACCTTTCTCACAAAGCATGCAGCACAGTAAGATATTCACAGATCATTAGTTATTGTTCTTGCCGTGAGAGGGCGGGTTGGTAGCAGAACACCTTTCCCACAGAGCACAATGCACAGTAAGATGTTCACACATCATTAGTTCTTGTTCTTGCCGTCAGATGCCGGGTTGGTTGCGGGAGACCTTTATGAGACATTTCCCACAGAGCATGCGGCACAGTAAGATGTTCACACACCATTAGTTCTTGCCATCAGAGGGCGGGTTTGTAGGGGGAGACCTTTATGAGACCTTTCCCACAGAGCACAATGCACGGTAAGATGTTCACGATGTTCACACACCATTAGTTCTTGCCATCAGAGGGCGGGTTTGTAGGGGGAGACCTTTATGAGACCTTTCCCACAGAGCACAATGCACAGTAAGATGTTCACACATCATTAGTTATTCTTGCCATCAGATGCCGGGTTGGTAGCGGGAGACCTTTATGATACCTTTCCCACAGAGCATGCAGCACAGTAAGGTGTTCACACATCATTAGTTATTGTTGTTCTTGCCGTGAGAGGGCGGGTTGGTAGTGGAAGACCTTTATGAGACCTTTCTCACAGAGCATGCAGCACAGTAAGGTGTTCACACACCATTAGTTATTGTTCTTGCCGTCAGATGCTGGGTTGGTAGGGGGGAGACCTTTATGAGACCTTTCTCACAGAGCATGCAGCCCAGTAAGGTGTTCACACATCATTAGTTATTGTTGTTGCCATCAGATGCCGGGTTGGTTGCGGGAGACCTTTATGATACCTTTCCCACAGAGCATGCAGCACAGTAAGATGTTCACACATCATTAGGTATCGCTTCTGCCGTCAGAGGGCGCGTTGGTGGCGGAAATTTATCTAAAGCTGCACAGGAAGTACCAGCTAGAGCTACGCGCATGCGCATTATTCAAAGTGATGAAATTGTACCGAAGAAGAAATATCAAAATAGTCTGTTTAAAAACTCGATGTAAAGCTAAGATTCCTTATACACGGTATGCGACATGCGAATGCGAATAAAAATTGTAAATGAATAGTGGTGCTTCCATATGTCTGAATGCGAATGCGGCAAATGGATCGACCCATGGACCGATCGGTGAGGCATGTGAATGCGAATACTGTTGCGTTTGCCATAGAAAACAATACTGTTCCTTCACAAATTTGGAGGAAAACCCCCAACAAATGTTGGGGGTTTGCATATATCTATGCCGCATATACGACATTCACATGCCGCATGCCGCATACCGTGTATAAGGAATCTTAGCTTCAGTCGATATGTATAAATAAGTTATTTCCCCATCTTAACCTGTTCCACTCTTTAACAAATGCCATCTCAATGTAGGTGAAGATGACATTAACTACGATGGGTGTCGATAGTATATTGGCATCATTTATCATATTGTGACAGCCTCCATATGAAGTGGCATAATTAAATAAAAATTGACCGTCTGGAGGCGATAACGACCAGACTCAGATGGAGTATAGATGGTCAGAGCCCCTGACAGGTGGCGCCGGTGTGGCCAAACCGGGAACTAATGAATGGCATACACTAGCTGTGCTTCGCAAATAACAATACAAATATAGCTGAAGATGATAGTGTCCTTGTTTATATTCCCATAATATATTATATATATAAACAGTAAAACCTCTCTATTCCGACCACTCCACACATCGATCACTCCCCAGATATCAATCGCTTTATTTGGGTCCCAACAATACCATTGTAAGGATATTCTAACTCTCTAAACCGACCACCTCCCTAAATGGACCACTTAAAGTCGGTCCCATCGTCGGTAGATTTAGAGAGGTTTTACTGTATATATATATTAACCATCTCAGGTTCCATATTATTGATTATATATACATGCCTGGTACATTAGTAGATTAAGCAGGGTTTTATCAAACAACCAACGAATGCAAGGGAAGTGGAAAGAGTATACCTTTTTTTAAATTACATATGCAGTAAAACCTCTCTAAATCGACCAACCACCTCATTTCTGGATGTGTGGACACACCAGGGCCCGTATTCATGTAGTGGTGCCAAGGCCTTAACCGCGGCTACTGTACCCCCACATGGCTAACGGTGGAAAATCCGTAATTATGTGTTGGTGCCAACGCTAGCTGCCGCACGTAGCCTAGGCTAAGCTACCCTGATTTCAAGCCAGGTTTAACTGTTAGGCGCGCCGGTTAGTCTGCATGTCTTGGTCTCAATCTATTAAATGCTATCATATTTAACAGAATTACATATGCAATAAGTGAAATTTCAAATTAACCCTTAATGCGAAGTGATATTAATGCTGCCGCCGCATCAGTGGCAATATTAACATTTTCGAATCGACGAATATAAAGTAAACAAATCGCCGCCGCCACCACAGCGACATCGATATCCATACTGTCAAACGTCAACTAAACATGGCCACCGCCACCGTATCGGCGGGAATATATTAGGCCCAAGTCTATTAAATGCTGTCATATTTAACAGAATTACATACGCAAGTGAAATTTAATCAAATTAACCCTAAATTCGAACCAATAATAATGGTGGCGTTATTCATATCATCGACTGGAGGGAATTCCCAAATCTATAAATAAACTCACGGTTAGCTATCCGCGGTGGCTTGGACATTGGTGAATAAGACTTGACCTATTTCTCCAACCCGCCACTAGCCTCGGATAGCTACCCAAGAGCTAGCGTGTAGCACCGGCTACGCCTGGCACGACTACATGAATATGGCCCCAGGTCACAGCTTCAGTCCCTCCCTGGGGACCAGCATACATTAACTTAGTAGACCCACCCCATTGCTGGATGTGTAAATACACCAGGTCACAGATTCAGTCTCTCCCCGGGGACCAGCGGACACTAACTCAAAATAATCACCCCCACACTTCAGGGTGCGTAAACACGCCAGGTCGCAGCTTCATTCCCTTTTTGTGGTGGCTAACCAGGCTCATCATCATCATCATCATCATGATGCTGTCGGTCGCGATGCGACACAGACTGCTTTCATTACTTGACTGCCGCTCTCCATTTGGCTCTCTGCTGTGAGAGTTGCGTCCATGAGTCGGTCTTAATGTCTCTCAGCTTCAGGTTCCTCTTCATGGTATCCTTGAACCGGAGATGAGGGCACCCTCTCTTTCTGTAACCAGAGGACAGTTGAGAATAGAGGGTAGCGGGCACTAAATCAGAAGATGCTTATTAGTCTCATAGATCAGCAGACCAAATGGGATGGCCAAATGAGTTTAGGGTCCGTCTCCCCGTTTTGGTAGATCATTTGATTCGAACATACAGGTTTGAATCCCGGTCGAGTCAAACCAATAACTGAAAAATGGATACTTGTCGCTTCCTAGCAATGCGCTTGGCATTAATAGGATAGGGCAAGGACTGGTTGTCTCATTGTCAGGATAATGTAACTGAGTGGGTCATGGTGCTGGCAGCCTGATCTCCCAGTGGGGCAGCCCTATGAAGTCAACATGAATGAGCACTGTCACAAGTCGGTACCCGTCCTGATATGACCTCATATGTTGTCAGGATGTAAAAAAACAAACAGCAACCAATCAATCATAGATCAGCATTCCATGCAGTGTCCGGAGTCGGGAATGTGTGGGTGTGTGTGTGGGGGGGGGGGGGGGGGGGGGGGGGGGGGGGGGTTGCCTCTCAACCCTCGTAGATCAGACGCCAACCAGCCGAGCATCCGATAAAACTAACTCCACTGCCGTTGTACGGCCATATGATGGGCCAACGTTAGTCGGTCACTTCGGGGCAGACTGGGAAATTGAATCAGCTTCCCAGGATGTCAGTGATGCATTCGCACATACCGCAAGATATATTATCTGAAACTGTCTGGAGAATATCCAGGTCATGATCACGAGGTGAAGACTATGCTTTCTTTCTATTTATCTGAGTAAAAGCAATAACTTACTAAACTGATATTTGTCGCCAGCTTCCCTGGCACTCCACATGATGATAGGATAAGGCAAAGACTGCTTTGTTCATTATGACTATAATGTGACTGAGTGGGGACACTATAAAGTCGACATTAGTGCGCACTGTCACAAGTGAGCACCCATCCTGTAATGTCGTTAGATGTTGCCAGGACGTAAAACTCCAACAACCAACCATAAATGACCAGACATGGTGGGCGAATCGCTGAGAGCACTGGCTTTCCATGTGGATGGTTGGGCATTTAAGTCAGAGAATTTACTAATTTCCTCAAAATGCTTTTTAGTGTTCTATGGTAACGCTCTACCATTCCATTAGACTGTGGATGATATGGTGTCGTATGTCTTACTTCTACTCCAAGTGCTTTAAAATGATCCATAATCATTCTATTTTTAAATTCTAACCCATTATCAGAAAGAAACATGCAAGGAATTGAATGGTGAGGAATATAATCATTGAATATATAATCATGAACTCCTTTCGATGACTTATCTGACAATGCCTTATATTCTACCCAACCACTACAATGATCAATTATACTTTATAGACAATAAATATATATTTCCACTAGTACTAACTGGGTATGGGCCAGAAAGGTATGCAGCAATTACGATACCAGTTGCAACCGGTAATGGCATCGACTGTGGGTGTGCACGTGTGCGTCTGCTACAGTTAACTACACAATTAGGAGAATTGGCAATTACTTTGTGGACATCTGCAGCTATACTAAGCCAACGAAAATGTTCCTGTAGTCGTCTCAGTGTTTTAGACATAGCCATATGACCTACATCAGTATGTGCTATTTTAATTACAGAATCCCTGTATTATTTTCGCAAGACTAGTCGAGGATACGTATCTTTTCGTGAAGAAATTATCATTGAATAAAGAAGATTATCCATGAGTAAATAATTATTTTCCTCATTCTCCCCTAACATATATTCCGGCATTTTTTCCTGCTCATTAATGACTTCATTAAATGGCACTTTATAGTGCTGAAATGGATTTGGCTGTTTTGCCAATATAGAATCAAATGCAAACATTTCTACTGGTTATTTAGCCTCTGTATTAGGTCTTAATCTAGACAACATATCAGCCCATACATTATCTACCCCTTTCATATAGACAATAGGTGCTGAAAACTCCGCCACTAATACTGCCAAACGTTGAATACGTGTATTACAGATTTCCTTAGTGAAAAAACATTTTAGTGGAGCATGGTCTGTGTAAATAGTAAATTCAGCACCATATAAGTACGGTCTTAGTTTTACTAATGAATAAATTATACAAATGCTTCTTTTCTATCATAGGCTAATTACACTGAGCAGAAGAAAATCTAGTACTTATCAAATGCACAGGCCTATCTATCCCATTTTCGTCTTCCTATACCAGAACAGCACCCAAACTTTACTCAGAAGCATCTGTATACAGCTTATAAGGTTTAAACGGATCAGGAAATTTTAGAAGGATACATTCTAATAACAGACTTTTCAACTCATTCCAAGCATTTTCACATACTACTGGCCAAACAAAGCTACATTTATTACTAGTTAAATAAGTTATAGGAGCTAAGACATCAGCATAACTAAGAATTAATTGTCGCTAATATCCTGCCGACACTAGCAAACGTCTTACTTCTTTTTTACTAGTCGGAGAAGCCATATCCCTAATTGCAAAAAAAAATTCAGGATCAGGTTTTAACCCTGCTTCACATACAACGTAACCTAAGAGTTTTACTTCAGCTACTCCAAATTCACATTTAGATTCCTTAATAGTCATACCATTATCCTGCCAGATGGTCAAAATGTTTGCTACATCTTGTTGATGATTCTCCTCATCCGGTGAATAAATTATAATATCATCTAAATAAATCAAACAACACTTTCCTAAAAATTCTGAAAAAAATTACATTCATCATTCTTTGGAAAAACCGATGGTGCATTAGTTAATCCAAACCGCATGCGTTTAAACTGAAATAGTCCAATATGAGTGTTAATATCTGTTTTAGGTCTACTTTCCTTATCTACCATTACCTGCCAATAACCAGATGTAAGGTCTATTGTGGTAAAAACTTTAGCTCCATGAAATTGATCAAAAATATCCTGTATCCTGGGCAGAGAATAAGCATCTTTAGTTGTCACTGCATTTAGCTTACGTTAGTCTCCACAAAGATGAAGAGACAATCTTTCTTAGGCGCCATAGTGACTGGTGAAGCCCAAGGACTACAACTAGACTCTATAATGTCATCTTCAAGCATTCTTCTTAATTCTTTTCCTACAAGATATTGTAGTGGTCTGCACTGACCTCTCAGGCAAGTAACCACATAGACAGGTAGGCGTGGGGAGTGTATTGATATCAGGGAGCCTAGGTGGTGTAATGGTTAGCACACTGGCCCGGAATGCAAAGAGATGTGGGTTCGAGTCCCGCTCTAGGCGCAGTATTTCCCATTTTCATCACCCCCACGACACTGGTTGCCGTGATCAGGATCCTGTACAAGCTTTGCGCTGTATGGTTGTTGAACCTACCCTGTGTATGTATGTGTTAGTGCATTGCCTGTATGTATGTAATTGTAAGCATTACAAGACTTACAATTCCAGGGGGACGAGTGTAGTGGTCTGCACTGACCTCTCAGGCAAGTAACCACATAGACAGGTAGGCGTGGGGAGTGTATTGATATCAGGGAGCCTAGGTGGTGTAATGGTTAGCACACTGGCCCTGAATTCAAAGAGATGTGGGTTCGAGTCCCGCTCTAGGCGCAGTATTTCCCATTTTCATCACCCCCACGACAATATCTTCTACTTAAATGTATCCTATAAGGTCTCTGATTAACAAGATATGCACTACCAGTATTGATATGCATTTCAACCACCTTAATAGCTTTAAGTTTATCATCAGAATCAGGAAATAAAGAAGGAAACTGTATCTTCCAATAGTCTAATTCTAGAACTATCCCTGCAATCTCTATCTATTAACTCTAAACTTATCCATGGATGGAGAATATCAAACAAGGAAACAAATAATTTCAGTGGCACAAATTTCCATTACATCTGTACCTATGAGCATATCAAAGCCCAGTGACTCTACCAGAAAGAAAGGACATAACGTATCATAGAGAGAAGTACACGCTATACCTACAGTTGGAATTAGATGTCCTGACAGAGATCTCAATCTACTACCCGGATACAAGTTCCCATCGGACACACCAATGTCAATTAGATATTGAAAAGCAGACAAATGTATTAAACTCTCAGCCGCACCTGAGTCTACAAGACCAGATAAATGAAATCCATCAAATTCAATGTTTCCCGACGGTACCGCTCACATTAAAGTTACTAGAAAGTAATTTTATCTTATATGGACAATTTCGCATCATGTGCGCCTCGTTACATAGGAGACAAGCTTTCGTCGATTTTGACAGTGTATTAGGCTTTCCCTACCTAAAAGCATTGCTTTTCCGCACCTGCGGATACGCATGTGACATTCTAGTCGGTAATGTCTGCATCTGCGCAACCGGCTAAGCTTTTACATAGCCTCCCTGCTGTTGTGTTGACAGCGCTTGCCTAGCCGCGTGATGTGCGACTGAAGTATGCCTCTTTTTAGAAGCATTTTCTACCCTGATCGGCAGCTCTAGGTTTACGTGTGGCGAATCAACGCTTACGCCATGGTTATAAGAACCGACATGAAAAGGCGTCGCAGCATTAACAATGTGAATTGCTGAATGCTCTGAAATAGCACTGCCTAACGACAAGTTATCTAAGCATTTTCTTAGAGACTTAATCTCACCCTGAATCGTTTTCAGAACCCGACTATCTGAAGTAGAGGATTTAGAACCTCTTTGGGAAGAGAAAGACTTGGAAAAATCTAAAGAACTATTCAGACTATCCATTTGCTGACAAATAGCTAAATTACCAAGATATGATTTAGCACATCTCTGCTGCCTAATAACAGACCTATCACTAAGTATTGACATTTCAAAGGCTATTTCAAGAGATTTAGGACGATTTGTCTCCACATACGACATGGTAATATCATCAAGTAAGGAGTCAAGAAATCTAGAAAGGAGTATCTCGAAGGTATCAGTACCAAAGACTGCAGAAGGAAGATTCCAACCGTTAGCTGCAGCAGTTTTGAACCGCTGACAGTATGCAGCTACTGTTTCCCCTTCATTTTGCTTCATAGCCATTACTATCCCTTTTAACTGACTACGTTTTTCTGCCGTTAGTAGAGTCGAAGCTGTTACTTCTTTTATTTCTTCCCAGGACGTAGCATCTTTATGTTGAAAAGCAGTAAAGAGAACTTCATGTACTTAGCATCTTTATGTTGAAAAGCAGTATAGAGAACTTCATGCAATGTACCAGTTGCATTTGACAAAGCAAAGCGAATTATATCCAAGTCTGAAACATCAGCCAGAGTCCCAATACGTTTTATTAAATCTATCCAGTTGCGCAACGCTCCACTGTCCGACCCATTAAATAAGGGTACATACAGACTTACCGTACGCTTTCAAAGATCCGTACCTCTCGCTGTCTATGCTCAACTTGCAAAAGCTCACGTGCTTCTCTACGTTCTTCTCTATCTTCTTTTAATTCTGTACGTTCCCATACATTAGACAAACGTTTTTCATTTTCTTCTCTAATAAAGTCAAGACTCTGTGCCATAAATTTAGTCCATGCTTCTTTCTGTCCAGTTTCAGCTGTATAGTTCCCCGAATCACACTCACCTTGAAACCAATGCTGACATTCTTCACGCAATTGCTCCTCCTTTGTGCGTGTGACTGGCATTTTAAAGCTGCTGTTGTATGCGGTGGTAGAAATAATTTAAAGAATTCTATCCAAGTATAGATTTTGCCTGTAAAGTAGAAGAAATTGTAAAAAAAAACATTGTAGAGTATTACTTCACTCCCCCGTTCATCTCAAGGTTAAAGAAATTACCGAACGTAGTCCCAATAAAAAATATATTCTACCGGCAACACGAGGCTTCAATAACGGCAAATTACAGATATACCATTACAAAAGACTAGCGTTCCTTCTAAGAATAGCAGCATTTGTCGGAAAAGTTGTCAACAAGCTAATTTCAAACAAATTTTAACCTTTAAATAGATGAAGTAATAACAAATATATAACAGAAAAACACTACCTAAATTAACATTGTCTCAGTAACTACCGCAGTCACTACCTATCGTGTCTTATAATGTCAAATTGAACTAACCGTCAATTTAGAACCGAAATCATTTTAAATATGTTGTATTCTAACCGTATCGTATTACTAACCATATAGTGTCACTAACCGTTGTGGTCACCAGTTTGTAAAACTGAACCACTATATCAAGTTGTCATAAACTAACCGCGCAGCATTTCTAACCGCATAGTGTTAATAACCATCGTGGTCACCAGTTTGTAAAGTCTACTGCTCGAATCTGTGGTTGTGTAGGCAGGCTATAGTGAAATCAATACAGGCAAAGAGAAAGGAAGAGTATAAAGTGTGAAAGAAGAGAGAGAGAGTCAAGCCCTCTGGTTTATTATTTATATGGTACATGGATTCAATGAGAAACAAGCATTTCTAGCTCTACCAATAGGGATCCATCATTCCTGGTCCCCATGGTTACCAGTGATTTGCCCACCACCACCAAGCTGTGTGGCTCCCTTGGACACCACCTGCCTTGCGATTGCGGGTGGTGATCCTGACTAGCAGAGGGGGGAGAGGGTAGTGTGTAGGGCTCTGAGTGCCCCTTACACACAGTCCTGCCAGCACTACTATGTCTATTTACCCATCAACAAGCACCACCAGCAACTACATAAACACATTTATGCACCTGGCCATGTATACCTGTTTCACAATAGAACATTTGCATTCCCCCACCAATGCTTATCGGAATATTTTACACAATGACGTACAACATTGATACTTGTCACTACCTGGCCTGGTGTTCGGTATTAATAGTAATGATGGCTTAGCTCAGTATCAGGATAATGTGATTGAGTCGGATATTGGATCAAGTTTCTGTCAGTCCGGTCTCCCAGTAGGACATCACTATAATTTATAAAGTCGATATGAGCACCCATCCTGATATGACCATAACTGTTACTAGGATGTAAAACAACAAAGAAATGTGTTTAAACCCATCAGTAAGTAAGCAATCTAATTAAAATAATGGATAATGAGTGTTCCCTTGGTAATATCCTGTTTTGATGATAATCTCTGGAGATCCCATTGTTTATATGATAGTCTCTGGAGATCCCAACTCGGGAGGAAGTGAGATAGTAATGGCGGATTGAAATGAGTGGTGAGTGGAACAAGTCTTAAAGCTGCACAGTCTGATGAGGTATCACATGATCAAAACCAAAATGCATACCTAAATTCGATTGTACATATCTAACTTAGATACGGATGCAATTATTAAGCATTCCTTGCCACATAGAAGATCATCCTAATAGCCCTGTCACACTATGATCTATCTCGCCGGCATGCCGCCAACACGCAAAATCACTTTTAATCGTCGAGAGACATAAAACTTTTCGGAGTGAGCGCAACGTGTTGGTAGCGTGCGGCCGACGTTGTGAGAAGAATAAAAAGGTTTGGCGCGCCGTCCTGATATGACCTTAGATGTTGGTAGGACGTAAAACAACAACAGACAAAAAAGGCAACAGTTTTGCGCAACGTGTGGGAATGAGCCTCACGTGCATGCGGCGTCAGTGGAAAAAAGTATGTACATACTTCCAACGTGCTTCTATCATATCTCGACAACCCCCCAATGTCGCCATAACATTGGCACCTGTGCGTCGTTGCACGTCGAAAGTTTTGTGCAAGCACAAACCTTCACCGATGCCCTGACACACGTCGCCGACCCTCGTCGACCATCACCATCCATCAACGAATACCAACGTGCGCCTAATGCGTGCGTAATGCTTCCAGATGTCCCCCAACATTTCACACAAAAAATCACATACGTTGACGCACATTGGCGAGAAACGTCATAATGTGACTGGGCCATAAGTCAATTTAGTGGAACCTGTTACTGCATATGCCTATGGTGTCAGAATGTTGGCATGCTTGCCGAAATCAATTTGGCATGTTTGCACTTCAAATATCTTAAAAGGTGGCCATTTAAAATAAAGTTACTTCACACTAAAGTAAGGTATATTATGCTAATCAAATTAATATATTTATCTCAGAAAATTACAGAAACTCTTAACCATCGGACTATGCAACTTTAAGAGGCTGTAGGTTTCATGACACCACCAAAACTCACACCATCAGCCTCGAACTCGAAGAAATTTTGGATTGTTAGCTCTCCTAAAACATTTTTTTAGCTGGGCTGTGAACCTCAATGACAAATTCACCTGAGCATATGGATTGCCAGATCTATAAACAGAAAGGATATCAATGTCGTTCATTTTTTTATTGCCAAACATATTAAGCCCACCCGTCCTGATATGAACTTTGATGTCTCCAGCACGTAAGACTCGAACAATTTACTAAGCACATGCATCCTATATTTGTCAAATGCAGACTGAACACAGTGGCTGAATCGGTAGAGCGCGAGATTCCATTGCCGAATGTCGGAAGTTCGAAAGCTCGCCGAGTCAAACCAATGCCAATGAAAGATTGATACTTGTCTCTACCTAGACTGGTGCTCGGCATTACTAGGATATGACAAGGGCTGGTTAGATCAGCATCAGCATAATGTGACTGAGTGTGAAATCGGGTCATGGTCCCAATGTCCTGGTTCCCCAACGGGGCAGCACTATAAAGTCACCCATGAGTGTGCACTGTCACAACACAGTACCCATACTGATATGGCCTTAGATGTTGCCAGGATGTAAAACCTCAACAAACAACTTCAAAATGTCTATTTTGCCAATTTTGCTGGTGAATCTCGGTTAGCCTGCTTCAGGATGTCTTTTGACATTTTGTTGCGATGACATTTCCCAGAACGAGTAACTAACTAGCCAGAAGGCATGTCTTGTGTGACGACGCTATTGAGATTGGCTTTGAACTTGTTCTTTCGGGAGAACACTAACAACCCTCTCAGTTATCTGTTTTGTACTTATTTCTTATTTTGTTTACACCAAAAAAAAGGTAATATGGTATTGGTAACAATAAAATCATAATGGTTGGTATCTCTGTGTATGACAGATAATTAGGGCACTGTGGCCTTTGCATTGGACCGGATGGGGTGGCCAAATCGGTAGACTGTGGGCCTCGCGTGTGGGAGATCGGGAGTTCAGTTTCCGGTCGAGTCAAACCAATGAAGTATAAAATTGATACTTGTCACTTCCTAGCCTGGCGGTCGGCATTAATAGGATAGGGCAAGTACTGGTTTAGCTCAGTGTCACCTACAGTGGTGTATCCTTGCACGGCAAAGTATGATTACAAACTTACACACGGAGCCCCTGCCCATTCTTTTTTTAAATTTATTTTTATATATTGACACTGTATTTATACTGTCCATAGCATATAAGCCTGGGTACCCAGGCTTGTTTTCAATGCTGGCCAGTTGTAGTGTTGGTGTTATCTTACTACACAGTGGCTGCTGATAAGGTATTTGATTGCCTGCATTTCAGTAGCAGATAGATAATTGGTTGGTATGGGTGGTAGCCTATTTTAGTTTTAGTTTTTTTCTTGGCCTATATGCATTTTATTTTTTGTCTACTCTTATTACTAGACTAGCCTACTCCTAATTACATATCATGGGCTTGTTTACATATCATGGGCTTGTACGTAGATCTGTGGTGTGTTATCTGGCTACTTTTGGCATGGTTAACTTCCATTGGACATCCCACTGGTGGGCCATGACATAACACATGCCCCTTGGCAGTGCAGCTTAGCGGGGGGTTCCTAGCCTTATTTTGCACAGATATTTTTGGTAAATTTTAGCTGAGGAATTTGTCGTTCCTTTACCGTTTGGTCATTCCACACCTTGGCAGCCATTTCTTAAAGGCTGCCTAAACTACTCCGCGCCAATTATCCCACTAGGCCGACAGGGGGTGCGTCGAGAGGAGTGCCCCAAGGCAGGGAGATGGGTCCACGGGGGACCAGCTTGTGCCCACGGGGACCAGACAGGCATGTTATGGGCCTCCCTACACACACTTCCCCACCCACTCACCCCGAAACAACTGTTGATTCCCCAGGGTTAAAATTCAGCCTAGCCTGCGCCACCTTCTAGTTCACTGTTGTTACCACCACCACCCTTCAGCTAAACAAGCACCCTCCCACCCACACCCACATGGACGCGCCCACACACACCATCAGTAGTTGACACAATTGTTACTAACTCATCACGGAATGAGGTCAGCGACAATGCGCACTCTCATTCTCAGTGAGAACAAGCACACGCGTGTTTGTTTGTAAGCTCATGTGATGGTTATAACTTGATATGTGTAATCTTCCATTCGGCTTCTGTAGTATGCTATATAACCAACAAAGAATGCATGACTATATATATATACAGTCAATCATCTCTAAATCGATCGACCATGGGACTATTAAGCGAGGTGGTCGGTTTAGGGATTTTTTTTTGGTATTGTTACAATGGTATTGTATGGGCGATCGTTTCGGACCCAAATAAAACGATTGCTATTGCTGTAGGGAAGTGGTCAATCTGTGGATGTGGCAGGTTAGAGAAGTTATATACATTAAGCGAGCGCCAGCCGCGCGTCCTATACGTCGAGACACGGTGGGGAAATGCCAACCGCGCGTCAGCCATACGCTATGCATACATTAGAACAATGTTGTCATACGTTGGCGTTACAGTGCCAACGCGCAGACTCAACACTCTCCGTCAGAGGAATGAAAGTCAAGGTAGGACAACATAAGAATGACGTCCCTCCAACACATGTCTAACGTATCTCGACGTATGCCTAACGTAGGCATAACCTAAGCACCCATGCATTGTCGTCCATCAAAAGTTTTGTGCATGCACAAAACTTTGTCAACCCCCTGACGCACGCCACCGTATGTCAACGATTGTTGACGTATACCAACGTGTGCCTAATGCACGCATAATGTATAATGACATATCGCGACGTAGCGGAAAAAAATCACATACGTTGCCGTACGTTTGCACGATGCGTCGTAATGTGACAGCCCCATTAGATGTTGCCAGGGTGTAAAACTCCAACACCCAACCAACCAACGTAACTTCAGTTTGAAGTAACCTTTATCATGGATGGTTAAACTTGAAAGACTGTTGAAGTGAAAACATGCCCAATAAATGTTGGCATACACTTTTAAATTCTGACCACATCAGGGATGAGAGTGGTCTCCGACAAAAAATGCGGAAAGCAAGCCGAGATTATTACATTGATGGCGAATGTCCGCGAAAGCGCGGATTTCCCCCCATAGGATTACCACTATCATAGAGTCGCGGAAAAATGGCGGAAGTCAGGTGTCAAACTTCCTTGTTGTGGCTGTCTTAGCGCCCATACTTAACTCGTTCTTGCTTGGGGTTTATGTCAGGCCATATAAAAATGGGATTCAAACCAACAAATGTTGTCATATACGTCCTGATTCCTTACTCATCGGCAAATATTATTTTTAATCGCTGAAATCCGCGAAATCGCGAAGATCTTTCATCTGTGCCATGTAGGCTTCAGCAGTAACAATTTCCATTAAATTGACTTAATATTCCCTTTTGTTTTCTATGCAGCAAACAATGCTTAATAAAGAAAGGCACCAGCATCTAAATTGGGTTATGTAGATTTAAATCTAAACAAGTGCTTTGATGTTGATGCTGTTAATGCTTTATTCGGATTATGCAGCTTTAATTATTATTTCTGGTTGCGGCTGGTGTTCTTCTGGCATGGATGTTCTTGTTTAGTAGCAGTGCATTATAACCCCAGTCACACCTACCCGGATGAGCCCCGGATTTTGAGCCGGACCACACCCAGACCGCCCCGGATAAAATTACTGCTTTCGTCGTTTTTTGCCTCGCAGTCACACCTTCCCGGACGAGCCCCGGACCAAAAGCCGGATCGCCTCGGACTGCCCCGGACTTCCCCCAGACTCCCCAGTGTAGCCACGGACTAGTTCCGGATGAGCCGGGAGTGATCCGGGATAGTCCGGGTTAAACCGTGGTACATTCGGGGCAAAACGGCTCCGGACCACCCCCGAACAGCCCGGACTGGCCCCGGTCCACCCGGATTGAGCCCGGATCGCAAAATCCCTCAGACCCCCCAGATGTTTTAAACATTTTTAAACATCCAGATTAAAACATCCGGGGCAGAGCCCGGATGGGGCCGGACGAGCCACGGATCAGCCCGGATCAGGGCGTGTCACCACGGACGAGCCACGGTTCACCCTGGATCGTCACGGACCACCCCGGATGACGGTCCGGGGCTCGTCCGGCCCCTGATCCGGGTAGGTGTGACTGGGGCTTAAACAGTGGCCAACTCCATCTCACAAATAATAGATAACGAACAATACAGCCAGGTCCTGTGGGAAACCCCAAACTACCACTCCCAATCCCACCCAAAACAAATGGTAGACAGCTTTACATTTTTCGGGAAGCCTACAATGTTATTATCCAACATACCCCTTAGATGTAACATGTCGGGCGGGATAGCCGAGTCGGTAGGGCGCCCGCTTCCCGTGAGGCAGGTCGTGGGTTCAATACCAGACTGGGTCAAAATAAGATTTTTTAAATGTTGTTGTTTTACGTCCTAGCAACATCTCAGGTCATAGCAGGATGGGTACTGACTTGTGACAGTGCGCACTCATGGTGAGTTTATAGTGCTGTCCCACTGCGAGACCAGGCCGCCAGCACCATGACCTGGTATCCCACTGAGTCACATTATCCTGACACAGAGCACACCAGTCCTTGCCCTGTCCTAATAATGCTGAGCGCCTGGCTAGGAAGTATCAATTTTTAAGTCATTGGTTTGACTCGATGCTCTAACTCATTCGGCCATTCCGTCTGGTCCTGCATTTCAGTATCAGATAGATAATTGGTTGGTATGGTTAGTAGCCTATGTTAGTTTTTTGGGATTTTCTTGGCACATTCAAACTATCACTAAACTATGCCCAAACCGCCACTGCACAACACATTCCAAACCACTCCACAAGACCATCACTCAAAACCTCCTCCTGCCTCACAGTCACACCCTGGAACGACTCCAACATGTCATCACTGGAAACCCGCTTACCCTACGATACGAACAACCCGAGCACCCGACAGGACTGCCACACCTAAACCCGACCACCACCATACAAGGCCATTAGCTGCATACTTCCCCTCCAGATGTGCAAGGTATCCAGGCAACCTGGACCCCGTCACTTCGCTCAGCCATCACTCCTCCGCCCGCCGTCACTTCCGCCTCATCACTCCAGACGACAATCGCTGGAACCACCCCCACCACCTCCCCTACACCCACCCCCACCCCCTCCCCTACCCCCACCCTCCTGAAGCATCTTCGTCTTTCCGTGGCTCATTCTCCCAGTTAGCCATCGATCCTATACCCGCCACTCTACCTTCACACAGCTGTCGGCAGAAGTATTCACCCACTCCCCACCTCCCATACAATCTTCACACACACAGCCTTCCAACTGCACCCCTCCCTCACTGCGACTTGATTATAACCACACTAGCTGAGATCCCCCCCCCCACACCCCCATCACTACCTCACTACACTACCAGCCGACCAGACGGGATGGCCGACTGAGTTGAGCATCCATCTCTCGCTTTGGTATATCGTGGCATTCGAATCCTGGTCGAGTCAAACCAATGACTTATAAATTTATACTTGTCGCTTCCTAGTCAGGCGCTCCGCATTAATACGATAGGGCAAGGACTGGTTGGCTCCGTGTCAGGACAATGTGACTGAGTGGTATATCAGGTCATGGTGCTGGCAGCTTGGCCTCCCAGTGGGGCAGCACTATAAAGTCATTATGAGCATGCACTGTCTCAAGTTGGTACCCGTACTGATATGACCTTAGATGTTTCCAGAATGTAGAACTCCAACAAACAACAACAACAACAAAATAAATCATAACTACCACACACTAGCTGAGTTTCCCCACCCACTCACCAGTACCCTACTACACTACCGGCCCCCAAGTGAACACACTCTCTCCATCTCTCTTTCTCTTTACCCCATTCCACCCTGTCAAAATCATTACCCAAGATCTCGTGTCTTCCATCTTTAAAAAAATCAACACAAAAGACACCCTCAGGGCTATCACTAATGCACTTCACTCATCGTCCGCCCAACTCTACAACACTTTCTCTTATTCCCTCATTTAAAAAAATACTAATAAAACCAAAAAGAACTGACCCACGCATCTATGCCAATTGCACCCCACCCCATTCATCCTCAACAATCCTGTGTCTCCCATCTTAAAACACCAACATCAAAAAGCACCCACTCACCACTTGAAAGGTAGATTCCCACTATACCCATTCACCCCCCCCCCCTCCGCACCACCCCCCCGACCATCCTTTCCAAAAGCACGCCCACACTACCCCACACTCCCCTCCCCTAATATCGCCCACACCCTGTGCGGCGCCGTGTGTGTGCAGTGTTCATCTGCCTGACTGGATCTCACCAAAGGCCAGGGTCAATCGGAGATGCATCCATCACATTGGCCGGTCCCCAGGGCCGCTTTATTCGCCTTTAGTTCGGTTATAGACAGTAAAGAAAGCAGGAATAACAACATGGAGAAAAGGCACCAGGTGGGGGGAGACCAAGAGAACGGAAGATCAACTTCTGGGGGGCTAAGGCCGGAGTGGAGGGGGTGGTGTTTGTTTCTTGGAGTTTTATGTCCTTCCAACATCTATGGTTATATCAAAATGGGTACTGACTTGTGTTGTGACAGTGTGCACTCATGGTGACTTTATAGTGCTGCCCCACTAGGAGATCAGGCAACTATCACCTTGACCTGATATCACCACATGATCTAGATAAAGGATTCACCCTGTAATCGCAGTACACGGGTGAATACCAGCCCTATATGAAAGCGGTTGACAATACGTGGGGAAATGAAATGAGAGGCTAATTTCACAACCTAAGAAGCAACACTTATTCTTTATATATATATTCATATTTCCCCGCTACCTTTGAGTTGAAAAATATAATAAAACATTTAATAGAATTTAACGGTGAAATTGATGCTGTTCCAGTGCCGCCATCTTGTCTTTTTGCATTCTCTCCCATTTCACCAACTCTGTGCCAATATAACTACCCATTTGATACTGGAGGCAGGCATTCATCTTCCTGTTCCATACTAAAGCTATTTTCACCCGTATTTACACAACGTTGTCGTTCACCCATGTACTACAAGTACAGGGTGAATCTTTTATCTACACATGATCCTGATACTGAGCTAACCAGTCCTACTCATGCCAAGTGCCAGACTAGGGAGCGATAAGTATCAAGTTGGTAAGTCATTGCTTTGACAAATCGGTGCTTCCTGTACCGAAACCTTCCTTAAAACACCACCGGAATAATTATTTAGTAAACCATCTGTCTCCAAGACATCCCCCCCCCCTTTTTTGTAATGGTGCTAGATTGATTGTGTCGCCTGATTTGTTGTTTGTTTTGTCATAGGCTGCACTGATCTCTCAGCAACATAGTTTGTTTTGTTTGTTGTTGTTTTACGTCCTAGCAACATCTAAGGTCATATCAGGGCGGTCAGCAACATAGAGAGGTAAGCATGGATAATGTGATTGCAGACTTCACAGATAGTCTAATACTTAGAACGTCGATGGCAAATTTTTTTATTTTGAATCCCGATCTAGGTGGCATATTATACATAATTTTGTCATCATCCATTTCCTTGTCCTATCCAAGGAATGCCGAATGCCAGACTAGGAAGCGACAAGTATCAATTCTTAAGTCATTGATTTGACTCGACCAGGGTTCAGAACCCGCAAGTTCGAATACCACAACATACTGAAACGGGAGACGGACGCTTAACTCATTCGGCCATGCCGTCTGCAGAAGCCTTTGGTGGCAAAGGTTTGGCGTGCTTAAAAGTTAGCCATATAAAATTACAATTATTTCAAACTAAAAGTTAGGAAGATTACAACAACCAAATTGACCTTTTAATCTCAGAAAAATTACAGAAGCTCAAAACCATCGGACTATACAACTTCTATGAAATAAAGAAACATAGCGCAGATAGACGTAGAATGAAACTATTTACAGTAAAACCTCTCTAACCAACCGCCTCCACAGATCGACAACTCCCCTGAATCGATCGCTTTATTTTGGTCCCAAACGATAGCCCATACAATACCATTGTAACGATAAAAATACTCCCTCAACTGACCATCTCCCTAAATGGACCATCTAAAGTAGGTCCCATCGTCGGTCGAATTAGAGAGGTTTTACTGTATTGATGAAAACTCAGTCTGAACTCAAACAAAATACTTTCAAATGGCGCAATGTGAACTCTTGCAATATACACAAGTCGTGGCAACTGACCCAAATAGGTGTAGCCTTCACTGACCTCTCAGGCAAGGAGCCACATAGACAGGTAGGCTTTGGTAGGGTGGTGACATCAGGGAGCCTAGGTGGTGTAATGGTTAGCACACTGGCCTGGAATGCAAGAGATCCTGGTTGGATTCCCGCTCTAGGCGCAATATTTCCCATTTTCCACACCCCCACGACATAGGTTAGATAATCTCCCTTTGGGTATTTTCGATCAAACTTGATGAGATCACAAGAGTGATACATATTACCAATAATATCCTGCACTTGTCAGCTGCAGCCTAAATTCATCTCCACGGTTGATTCAGTTATGAGCGTCTCCGACAGCCATCAAAGTTCACCTTGTAGAAATGCTGAGTACAACTGATTCTAGTTACATTTTACGCTTCATTTAAAATCCATATTGTTCTCTTTTCTTTCTTTTTGTGTGTGTGTGGTAATTTATATTTTTAATCTGCAGAGCATGGTTCTGTGCCATTTTACCGCACTACTAACATAAACAAGGCGGCATCGGTTTCGTAATAATTACACAAAGAAATGAAAATTTAAAAGAAATTTAAATGTAATAACGACAATTTCGGGTTTTCTGTTGGAAGATTTCATGTTGTTTACACCCTTGGCTTTACTCAAAAGATCTACTATTTTAATTATCTGTACCCTGCCCTTCTCCGTCTCTCCTCCTTTTCCCTCCTCCGCTACTCTCTCTATCTCCTCCATTGGAAATACAATGAGGGGTCTCTTGCGATAAAAGTGATTTAAATACATGGCTTTGCTCAAAAGGTCTAATTTTCTTTTATTATCTTCGCCACTTCCCCACTCACACTCTCCTCTCTCCCTATCTCTTACAATACAAGTGATCTAAAGGCCTGGCTTTGCCCAAGAATCTAATTTTTGTAATTAGCTTTTCCCCTTCCCTCCCCCCCCCTTACGTCAACCTCTCATCCCCTACTCCCTCATTCTCATCCTTTAGAAATTATACAGTAAAACCTCTCTAAATCAACGACCATGGGGCCAACTTTAAATGGTCCATTTAGAGAGGTGTTCGGTTTAGGGAGTTTTTCAAAAATCGTTACAATGGTATTGTATGGCCGATCGTTTGGGATCCAAATAAAGCGTTTGACATAGGTGAGTGGTCGCTCTGTGGAGGTGGCCGGTTCGAGAGGTTTTACTGTACTAGTATCTGCTCTCGATAACCGGTACAAACTTATGTAGGCTCATCTGCCTCCAGGGCTCTCTCTGCATGTCACATCCACTTTCATATAAATAAGTGGGCGTGGGTTACCAAAGGCTGGTGAGGGTTTCTACTGTTTATTAAGGCCATGTCACACCTTACCGTACTGGAGAACCGGACACTGTCTGGTACTGTACGGCGATGTCCGATACCCATCCGGCGGTGTCCAGTACAAGTTTTGAACATGCGCAAAACTTCTACCGGACACCGCCGGACTGACGTGTCCGGTTGGTGTCCGGTACCCATCCGGTACCCATCCGTACATGTCCGGTACCCATCCGTTGGTGTCCGGTTTGTCCGTTACCCATCCGTTACGTGTCCGGTTCTCCGCAGTTCTCGTCCAGTACATGTACGGTACTTGTCTGGTCGCCCGGTGCCAATTGACCCAATTCCGCTCCATTTCGATACATTTTGTCACCGGAAAGCACCGGAATAAACAATTCTTTGTCCGGTGGTCTCCGGTGAGGTGTGACAATGGCTTCAACGTGGCTGAAGTGGTCTCCAGGAAATATCGTGGTGATCAAGCCGACAGCGAATTTCCGCGAAAACGAGGATTCTCTCGCCCCTCATAGGTTTAGCACTGTCAGGGAATCGTGGGGGAAATGCCAGAAGTTAGGTTTCAACAATCCTTGTTGTGCCTACGTTATCGCCGATATCAAACTTGTTCTTGTTTGGATGTTATGTTCTAGCAACATCTAAGGTCATATAAGAATGGGATTCGGAACAGCCAATTGTTGTCATATATACATCCTGATTCCTTGACATTTTGTTAATCGCTAAATATAAAAAATCGCGGAAATCGCAGAGATCTGGCATCCCAGTATGAGGGATTTACGTCCTAACAACATCAAAAGTGATATGATGACAAGAACAGACATGTGACGGGGTGCACTCTTGCATACATTAGATGAATGCTTACTGGGGATCCATGTCCTAGCAACATCTAAAGTCATATTAAAATAACTGATTTAGATGGTGTGCACTCATGGCGTCTTTGGAGCAATGACCCATTCGAATACCACACTGTTGGCACAATGACCATAACAATGACCAGATATCCCACTCAGTCACATTATCCTGATAATGAGACAACTAATCCTCGCCTAATCCTAGTAATGCCGATCATTAAGTCAATGTAACGGCAAATAACAATGTTGTGAGCCTTTGGTTTGATTTGGCTGGGGAATGATTGATCCCCCCAACCTCTCGCATGGGATGTGAGCGCTCTATCCATTCGGTTGGGCATCCCGCCTAGTGGTTCGGGAGCTGGGGGGGGGGGGGGGAGACGGCGGGGTGAGCCCCACCGTTAGGACAATCAGAAAATGTCTTACTAGTGCCAAGCTCCGTCCTGATGACCTTGGGTGTTGCCTGGATGGAAACCCCCCAACAGACAAACTGGAATGGGTTGTGAATGAGCAGTGACAACCCAAGGACACGCCGTTGCTGGGAGAGGGTCCGCTGGTCCCCAAGGAGGGACTGAAGCTGTGACCGGGTGTGTTTACTCAACAGGAAGTGAGATTAGGGTCCCTCTCAGCTTTATCCGTCACAATAGGCATCAAGCTTTTTGAGTTTCTGTGGATTGTTATATGGATAAGTAGATTAGGTTGATAGTAATAAGGTACCGTACTTTACATTGGAGTAACTGTTATTACAAAGGGCTAAAACTGGAGATATTTAAAGTGAAAACATGGTTTGTTTGTTGTTGTTTTACGTCCTAGCAACATCTAAAGTCATATCAGGACGGGTGAAAACATGGAGAATTAATGCCTAGCGCCAGGCGAGGTAGCGTCATGCATCAATTGTATACGTCATTGGTTTGACTCGGCTGGATTCAAACTCCCGACTTTCCGCATGGAATTTGGAAAGCATGCACTCTACCGACTAGGTCATCGCCTCCGGTTTAGCCACCGTTGTGTGCAGACATCAGGGCTAACTGTAAACCCTGTCAATGGACCACATTCATACATTTACCACCGTGTCCCTGACCATAGTGTATGCTTTCTGTGTCTGATATATTTATACCTCAGCCATATGTATACCCCAGTGTGTGCCATCCCGATATCATTCCGACGTCAGCTCATACAGATATATATATAGCTATAAAGTTAGGCTATGCTCTAGAACATAAGACAAACATAAGTATGGGTTGATCAGTTTAATACTAGACCTTGGCTAGGATAATTGCCTAGCCGGTTACAAGTTTGAAAACCCAGTGCGAAATGGCTGAGCAGCAGGTCGCAGAGCACCAACATGTGGTGGTGCTGCAGTAGCACACAGAGGGATCGATCAATTCGGGTTGTGATAGGCCAATATACCTATTAATCTTATTAAATACCTGACACCTTACTGGACAGTAATAATCAGCACAATAATTAGGATAGGCCACTCCGCCTTTTTATACAATGATAATAATTATCCTGTCTATATATATATTTGTATCTAAATGTATATGTATTTGTACATTATGTATATACACATGTGTATATGTACACATATGCATATATATACACATATATATCTATACACATATGCATACACATCACATATGTATGTGATGCATTATGTGATTATAAAGGCAGGGAAGTGAGATTATTATTGTCATGGGGGTGATGAAAATGGGAAATATTGCGCCTAGAGTGGGACTCGAACCCACATCTCTTTGCATTCCGGGCCAGTGTGCTAACCATTACACCACCTAGGCTCCCTGATATCAACACACTCCCCACGCCTACCTGTCTATGTGGTTACTTGCCTGAGAGGTCAGTGCAGACCACTACACTCGTCCCCTGGAATTGTAAGTCTTGTAATGCTTACAATTACATACATACAGGCAATGCACTAACACATACATACACAGGGTAGGTTCAACAACCACACAACCAAAGCTTGTACAGGATCCTGATCACGGCAACCAGTGTCGTGGGGGTGATGAAAATGGGAAATATTGCGCCTAGAGCGGGACTCGAACCCACATCTCTTTGCATTCCGGGCCAGTGTGCTAACCATTACACCACCTAGGCTCCCTGATATCAACACACTCCCCACGCCTACCTGTCTATGTGGTTACTTGCCTGAGAGGTCAGTGCAGACCACTACATTATTATTGTTATTACATTGCCAGTGATATATCCATTTGGTGCAAAGCTTCCCCACCCCATGTGACCAGTGGCGCCACCACCGACACTGATCCTAACTACTGATGCTCTACTCTGTATATATATATACCCATATAATAGACATATAACGGCTTATGTAGTTCCTTTATGTCGCTTTTTGTTGCTATGTGACATTTCACACATATTCAACATTGCGTACAGATTTAAAACAATATTCCAATTAGTGCCCATCGTCCCACACAGACACAATCCCACACCCCCTACCTCCAATGCGTTGAGGGAGTCAATGCCTAGGGAGCGGATCGTAGCTCAAGCAGTAGACTGTCCCCCAGTGAAGGTGTCGGTCATCCTATCGCTCCTACTCAGCGGACGCATTTGCAGTTTAGGTTATTTTCCATTCCAACCAGTGGTCCACAACTGGTTCATCAAAGGCTGTGGTATGTGTTGTCCCTATGTGGGAAAGTGCATATAAAAGTCCCCTTGCTGCTTATCGGAAAGAGCAGCCTTTGTCTATGTGGCGGCAGCAGGTTTATGCCAAAAAGATATGTCAGAATGACCATATCTTTGACTTCCAATAACCCATCATAAAAATCAATGCGCTCTAGGGGCGGCGTTAAATAAAACAAGCCTTACTTGTTGGTTTCAATGACTACAAGCTTGCTATGTAGACTATACTGGTGATAGTGGTCAGTGCCCTGCTGTGTGCTATCAGCTTCCCATACAACCTCTAAGTTCAGTCTAAGCTCCCCCCCCCCCCTCCCCCCACGCCGGCCAGATGACCACAGGTGTCAGGCGAGCTGTGGGTCACCTTGGCGGACCTTCCCGGTGTTCCAGTTTCCATGGCACACCAGTTTGCGAGGGACACATCGCTTCTGCGCATGTATCAAAATCGAACAGCATCGTCACTAACCTTATAAATTTAATATAATGTTTTTGGTAAAGATGTTTTCTATATGTGTACCAAACGATTTGTTCCTAGGTGGTGTGGTTTTAGAGATATTTCACTTTTCCTGTATTTTCTGTATGAAGATTGCTCACGACCATTGACAATGCCTTGAGTTTGATGGTACGTGCAGTGCAAAACATTAGTTTTATTCAAAATTAATAGAAGTGCAGAAGCTTAACCTTATAAATTTAATATAATCTATTCATTGAATATGTTTTCTATATGTGTTCCAAGTGGGTTGCTTCTAGGTGGTGTAATTTGAGAGATATTTGACTTTTTCTGTATGAAGATTTGCTCACGGCTATTGACAATGCATTTGGATGTATGTCTCCCTGGCAAACTGGTGTGCCGCGGAAACTGCAACACCGGCAAAGTCGATTCATCACCGTCCTATTCACACATCTCTGATCCCCCCGGTCCAATCGCACACACCCCCGGCCACCCCCCCCCATCCTCAGACCAGCTTACACCACATTGTTCAGTCTCGTGTACATGATGTAAATTAACCCACCCACCCGATCCATCTCACCGCCGGCCGGTGTCATGGTATAAAACCCCGGCCCGATCGCAGCCCCTGCCGTGGCTTCTGCGCATGCGCAGAGTTTGTAAACAAGCGCAGATCGGCTGCAGAACGAATACACACTGCCAGTGTCTATTAAAGATTAATAGAAATGCACAACCCTAACCGTATAAATTTAATATAATCTATCCGTCGAATATGTTTTCTATATGTGTACCAAGCAGCTTGTTTCTAAGTGGTGTAGCTTTAGAGATATTTCACTTTTTCTGTATGACACTGACACTCAGAATATCCCATATTCACTATTATCTCTGTTTTTAATACTTTCAGCATAAATTGCTCTTAGGTTACATTAAATACTTCAGATCTTCCTCTTCAATCGCGCATTAAGATATTTTTAATCGATCCAATGAAAGCTTTTAAATTTATTTTACAAAAATAAATGCTTAGTCAACTGTCTTCACGGCAGGGGCTGCGATCGGGCCGGGGTTTTATACCATGACACCGGCCGGGTTTGAATGGAGCGGGGCGTCAGCACGTCCCAATCTAGTACAACCCCCTGAAGCGAGGCTAGTGACTAGTGAGGCTGGCTGGATGCAAATCAGTACCTGCTGATAACTCGGGAGGCCGGGCGGCGGGAATCAGGCTATTTGCACAATGACGCTCTCCACGTGCTGTGTTTTGCGATCACCGACACATCGGACCCGGGTGTCCGGCTGGAGGTAGCAGCTAGGTGGGTCTCCGTCAGACGGGTCTATAACTCCGCTCACCCGCACCTATTATTAGGCACACGTCGAGGCAGTTAAGCCTCCCGCTCGTACCTCAACGACCACCGGCAGTGGGAAGCAAACATTACAGATACTCACCGTGCCATCAGGGAGGAGGAGGGGCGGTGTCGAATGGTGGGGGGTGTCGGCGTAACGTTGAAGGAGGCTGTCGAGGCGGCGTGTCCGTCTGTGCCCAGTGCTGACAGTCACAGTGCCGACACTCTCTGCACACACGCCGCCTCCGCCCCCGCTCTGACCGCCGCCGCCTCACTGCATCCCCGGGACCCGCCGCCCCTGCCAGTAGGTCATACTTATCCTGGCCGGCGATGGTTCAGTCCACAAACAAATCATCCCCAATCTGCCCCGCCCCCCCCCCCCACTTTTGCCTCAGTGGGCTAGAAAACACACATGGCTTACCTCGTTACGCCTCTGTGGAAGCTCAGTAGATCAGATCATCAGTGCACCCCTGCCCGACATCCGTGACCCAGTTTAGGTTGCGCGCGACTAACTGTAAAACGCGGCTCCATAACAAAGATCAGGCGGAACGGAAAGAGGCTATAATTAATTACACGCTTCCCGCCATTTGATATCCGACCCAATCTCGCCCCTGACAGATTAAATGAGAGTGTCCCTCCGCTCCTCCTCTCATTCGCCTCGGCTTACTCTTACACGCTCCTTCAGTGTTACCATGGAAACTAGACCAGACATATTTGGTGGCATTTCGGCCAGATATATTTACCTTCGCTCTAGATAGTAAGATCCAACTCTTGTCCAACTCTTGTACAAGTTGTAGGCCTATCATAGCCGCCCTATTAAATCTATATTTACCCTACTGACTACTCCTACTAGTCCTAGTCCTAGAATAGCTAGATACAATATGATCCACCCGTCCCACTCAACACCAATAAAATATGGTTTATGACACTATTGTATTGTAATATTGTATCCGATTGTCAGTAGAGCTTGGGCTAGTTTATATGTATATACATAGTATGATAGTAAGCGTACATACCGTAAGTGACATAGGATTTTCAGCATATGGAAATTTCTCCCCGCGCGTAGCCGTAGACTCCGTGTCAGTGCTTCAATGTTGTCGGTCCGCTAGTGGCTGACCCGCCCGGCCTCTGTCAAAGTGTCAGCGCTGTCTCCGTGTGACCGGGGGCTTGTATTCCACCCGTGGGGCTTGTTAATGTTACAGCCACGCGCACAAACACGCAAACTCACAAGAAACACACCCAACACAAATCGCAGATTGTTAAAGGGGGTAGCTGCCGGGTTAACCAGCAAAGGCAATCAATAGTAGTAATAACGATGACGGTTTACACTACAGTCGCCCTCCTCCTCCCCTCCGCGTGACAGGCGACCCGTGCCCGGAGCCGGGTGTGACTCTGACCCCACTCAGTCAGTATAAGGCGGGGTGGGGTGTTAGTAGATTAAACTCGCGAGGGTTGTTGGAAGATAATGCTGTTTAACCTCTCCTCTACTCTTCCACTTCCAGTCGCGGCTACCAGCGGGGCACACACTGCGGCTCACTGAGCCGGCCTTCTCCGGGTTCTCCGGCCTCGGCTGTCGCTACCGGCCGGCGAGGGATGGTGGTGGAGCATGGAGAGCAACCAGCGACGGACTGAGCCCGGGCCATGTGGTGCAGGAGGCTGAGGATTCGGTGGGGCAGGGGATTGATGCGGAGACGCCGCCCAGCGGCAGCAGCCCTAGCAACCGCCGGCGCCGCCCTCCTCATGGTGGGTGATCATCTCCCTAGATTTGTATACGGCGCGCCGAACGATTCAATATAGGACCAAAGATAAATGGCACGCTATGACAATATTGATAGGATGACTGGTGGGTGAATGGATGGATGGGCCTTTGGTTCCTTCCGTGTATTCACCCCGTCCCGATGTGGTCCTTTAACATATATATATATATATATATATATATGTATATATATATATATATATATATTTGTATATACCCACATACTTATATATGTGCTCTATAACCCGTTATGGGAATATAAACTAGCCTTCTTGCTTGTTGTCGTTTTACGTCCTAGCAACATCTAAGGTCATATCAGGGCGGGTACCGACTTGTGACAGTGTGCACTCATGGCGACTTTATAGTGCTGCTCCACCGGGAGACCAGGCCACCAGCACCATGATCTGATATCCCACTCAGTCACATTATCCTGACACTGAGCCAACCAGTCCTTGCCCTATCCTAATAATGCCGAGTGCCTGGATAGGAAGCAACAAGTATCAATTTTTAAGTCATTGGTTTGACTCGACCAGGGTTCGATCCCACGATCCCATGGTCTACCAAGACGGGAGACGGACACTCTAACTCTTTCAGCCATCCCGTCTGGTTAGGAGTAGGACACTACCCATCGCAGTTGGAGGACCCATACCTATAAATATTTAGATATATATATGAATATATATATATCCATACATATATTGTGTACACATGTATATATATAGATATATATGTATATACAGTAAAACATCTCTAAGGTGACCAACCATGGGGCCGACTTTAAATGGTCCATTCAGGGAGGTGGTCGGTTTAGGGAGCTTTTCATTTCATTACAATGGTATTGTATATGCAACCACTTGGGACTCAATTAAAGCGATCAATATAGGGGACTGGTCAATCTGTGGAAGTGTTCGGTTAGAGGGGTTTTACTGTATATTTATATATATCTGCACTCAAACCCACATACATTAAATTACTCCCGCCAGGCCCTCAAATCAAACACATCTTCCCACTGAAAGTTTAATATCTGATCCGATTCACCTCGGTTCCCGCAATTCCTCCAGCACTCACTTTTTAAAATAATATTTGTTTTAATGTGACATTTTCCTTTAAATAATTAGTTCCGCACTTTGACACGCTCTATCCGTTCTGGGCATTTCTCTCAGCGTTCTGCAGTCCTGAAGCATTAAGCGCTTCAACCTAATGTTCACAGACATGATGGATCCGGTTTTATTGTGCAGACTTTACGTGGATTTTATGTCTATGTTTGCGAATATGCCTTTGAGAGTTCATTTACTCGCCTACCAATAAAGTTCCATAGTCCGATGATTTTGAGTTTATGTAATTTTCCTGAGATACAAATATTAAATTGATTG
Source organism: Branchipolynoe longqiensis (assembly GCA_030323885.1). NCBI lineage: Eukaryota > Metazoa > Annelida > Polychaeta > Phyllodocida > Polynoidae > Branchipolynoe > Branchipolynoe longqiensis. The sequence goes on from CM059187.1 coordinate 95,891,874, forward strand.
TTTTGATCTACCTTAATTTAGTTTGACATAACTTGTATTGGTATCTAAGTGCCTAAGTTTTGAGATATTTCAGGTGTAAACATGTAAAGTTAATTATGGCAGGCATGCCAAAACTCTGTCACCGTAGACTTCTGCAGTAACAGGTTCTATCCATTGTTTGTGGCAACAAATGCTTAATAAGTGCACCACTATCTCAGTCAGATATGTTGCATAAAATCTAGATAATTATGTTAGCTTTGAACGTTTGCTTTTGCAACGGACTATGCAACTTTAACTGCAGTCTATTCTCACTAAGTGTGTGCCTTAGTGGGAGGGGGTAGCACGACTAATTTCCCTAATTTTTAATTCGATTTATAAATGATTAAATTTTATAGTGTATTTTCTAATCACGAGCTCCAAAAGTGATGATATTTTTCATTATTTTCCGCTATTGTTTCTTTTTGGGGGTCGTTAATAGTTCATTCTGCAGAATGATATTTTACAGCTCTGAGGTACTGGTTTTCGAGCCATGCAATTTTGCCTGTTTTTACCCAGTTTTTAACATTGTTTTAAATATCAGATCTTTGGCCTGCACCAGACGGGATGGCCGAATGAGTTAGAGCGTCCGTCTCCCGTGCTGGTAGATCGTGGGTTCGAGTCCCGGTCGAGTCAAACCAATGACTTTAAAATTGATACTTGTAGCTTCCTAGCCAGGCGCTCGGCATTATTAGGATAGGGCAAGGGCTGGTGTGCTCAGTGTCAGGATAATGTAACTGAGTGGTATAGCAGGTCATGGTGCCAGCGGCCTGGTTTCCCAGTGGGACAGCACTATAAAGTCGCCATGAGTGCGCACTGTCACAAGTCGGTACCCGTCCTGATATGACCTAGATGTTGCTAAGACGTAAAACAACAATACACACACACTCTTTGGCCTGCGGCACTTACTCGAGTTCCCAATGAAGGCGATGTGTTTATTAAAGTTGCATAGTCCAATGGTTTTAAGTTTCTGGCATTATTCTGGGATAAAAATATTAAATTCATTGTTATAATCTACCCTACCTTAGTTTGAGGTAACGTTTATTTTAAATCACTAAGTTTTGAGATATTTGAAGTGGAAACATATCAAATTAGTTTTGGCAAGCACACCAAAACTCTGACACCATAGACTTTAACAACAACAGTTTCTATCAAACTGTCTCAGTATTCCCTTCTATGTGGCAAGAAATGCTTAATTAGTACATGAGTATCTAAGTTAGATATGTAGAATCAATTCTCGATACCCATTTTGGTTTTAACAATGTGAAGCTTCATCGGACTATGCAGCATTAAATGACTTCAGGTTCCAAACCTTCGCCCATAGTAGTAAAAGCTATGTACTTTTTTAGCTGAAAACCAATGGTAGCAAAGGACAAATTAAACCGGTTTAAAGTCAGCTTCAGTAATTTGTTGGGCAATCCAATACACATCATCGTTCAAGAAATGTCAAGAAATTGTAATATATAGGTGATTTTGGGCACTTATGAAAGCGACGCCATTGTTGTATACATGTGATGTATAACCTATTATGCGAGTATTCATGTACCAAGCAATTCCGGTGGCGCCACCATCCGGCCATCTCGCTTACTACTGCACTAGACCTGTATCAGTCGCTTCAGAGTATATATCTGCTCAACTCCTTTTATTGTCCTTGAACACTCACAGGCAGTGCGCATGTGCGGAAATTATATGATGTAAACAACAACACCCAAGTCAAGATATCCATAGATATGTGCGCTATGTCGGCTGTTGTGTCATCAGTCATAGTGGCTGTCATTCGGTGACCACTGTCATAACTATGAACCAGATGCACTGACGCGGAATCACTACTTCAGGTTTTCTGAATTTTATGTATGATACGGTTCACACAATCTTGAAAAGGCCTTAAATTTGAAAATACCATGAAAAGGCCTTGAAAATTGATCAAATTCTGTGAAGAAGAAAAACCTAGTATTTTTAAAATGTTGTGGAAGGAGAAATGGCAAATTTAATTGACAATAGTGTTTTGAATGGATAGATGGGTAGCTTATTAACTAATCTAGGATGTTGTTGTTTTACGTCCTAGCAACATCTAAGGTCATATCAGGACGGGTACCGACTTGTGACAGTGCACACTCATGGCGACTTTATAGTGCTGTCCCACTGGGAAACCAGGCCGCCGGCACCATGACCTGGTATCCCACTCAGTCACATTATCCTGACACTCAGCACACCAGTCCTTGCCCTGTCCTAATAATGCAGAGCGCCTGGCTAGGAAACGACAAGTATCAATTTTTAAGTCATTGGTTTGACTCGACCAGGTTTCTAACCCACGACCCCACGATCGACTCGCTAACTCATTCGGCCATCCCGTCTGGTAAATTGCTAAGTATAATAAAGATGTTAATTTCCAAGTTGTTTCTTTTGCTTGATGAAGATAGCACACAGAAAACGGGTGAAGTAAGACCATAAAGAGTTGAGATGTATTTGTCAGCCTTACACAATGAATTTTGTACCTGAGAGCGCCCTAAGAAGGCCTTAAATTTGTTAAATTTGGTTTGGTTGTCATCATCATCATGCTGTCGGTTGCGATGCGACAAAGACTGCTTTCATTACTTGACTGCCGCTCTCCATTTAGCTCTCTGCTGTGAGAGGGATGTCCATGAGTCGGTCTTAATGTCTCTCGGCTTCAAGTTTCTCTTGATGGTATCCTTGAACCGGAGACGAGGGCGCCCTCTCTTTCTGTAACCAGAAGACAGTTGAGAATAGAGGATCTGCTTTGGTAGCCTGTCTGATGACATCCTCATGAGTTGTCCAGTCCACCGGAAATTCTTTTTGATCAGAAAATCTTCCATAGAGGACAGCCCCATCCATTTGAGTATTTCCTTATTTGTCACTTTGTCCTTCCAGGTTAGCCTCATGATTGAACACAGATGTCGCATCATGAAGGCATGCAGTTTTTTCACCTTTCATGTGTACACTGTCCAGGCCTTAATATCCTAATCAATACAATAAACACCTTTTATGAGTTTTAGCAAATTAAAAACTATACTAGTGGAAAGGGGGAGTCCATCCACCTTGTGGTGTTGGTTGTTGGTTGCTGCAGTTTTACGTCCTGGCAACATCTAAGGTCATATCAGGACGGTCCACCTTGTGTTGACTTGCCCGGTGTTAAAGGGTTGAAGTATTGATTTTGGCAGGTGGTACCGCCGAGGTCCGGTAGGTGGCGTGCGCACTGCTTGTGCTTGTGTGTGATTAATGTCTGTTCAGATAATGGGATGATAGCTTCCAGTGTGAGTGAAAGTTCTTTATCGACGCCAATAGAACAAAATAGAATCCTTTACTGCATCATTAAAGATTCATACCAGACTCAAATCACACCACATCCGAGGATCGTGAGTAGTGTAGTAGGCTGCACTGACCTCTCAGGCAAGTAACCACATAGACAGGTAGGCATGGGTAGTGTGTTGATATCAGGGAGCCTAGGTGGTGTAATGGTTAGCACACTGGCCCGGAATGCAAAGAGATGTGGGTTCGAGTCCCACTCTAGGCACAATAGTTCCCATTTTCATCACCCCCATGACACTGGTTGCCGTGACCATGATCCTGTACAAGCTACGCGCTGTATGGTTGTTGAACCTACCCTGTGTATGTATGTGTAAGTGCATTGCCTGTATGTATGTAATTGTAAGCATTACATTTAAAAGACTTACAATTCCAGGGGGACGAGTGTAGTAGGCTGCACTGACCTCTCAGGCAAGTAACCACATAGACAGGTAGGCATGGGTAGTGTGTTGATATCCGGGAGCCTAGGTGGTGTAATGGTTAGCACACTGGCCCGGAATGCAAAGAGATGTGGGTTCAAGTCCCACTCTAGGCACAATATTTCCCATTTTCATCACCCCCATGACAGTAGCTTTGAAGCTATTGATTTGTTTTCGCCGCTAGACAGTAATAGTGTTGTGATTCCCCTTGTGTTATCACTCTCAGTTGTTGTGTAGATATCTACAGAACAAGTTTATATATATATATATATATTTTACCTCGGTATACCGCCTCTGGCTAGCCGCAGGCTAGGGAGAAGGAAGCACATCCGGGTCCAGCAATTAGCATAAGTGACTCACAACGGGGGGACGTTTGTGAGTTGCTCCAACAGGATTTATCTACTAAATACTTCTTAATCACAAAGTAAGTGATGGAAATTTAGTTTAAACTGTTTATGATGCCTTATAGCATCACATTATGAAAGTTCAGAACTTTCTCAGGTCCAATTTGGACTTTGTATGTGTTTTAGTCCTCGGACTCGTCAAACGACTCCTCTTCCACGGAATCAGATTCCGATACGGAACGCGCGGGAGTGTACGCCAAAATAGGCGCTAAAGTTGGCAAGAAGATTGTCAAGAAAAAGGCAAAGAAGGTGCGTACCATAACCATGATGCGGAATACCGTCAATGGCCACTTTACCACGTTCAAACCAGTGGAGGTCATTAATAAATTGACGGAACGGATTTCCGGCATCAAAGGTATTCCCGCTACGGTGTGTAAGGAGATGGATGTGGGCATCCATCTTTCCGACGAACGGCGCCGCTATGAAACTGCCCTTTCTGTAATCCATAAGGCAGTTTTGGGCTCCTTGACCTCTATTATCCCCATTGCTAACCGCATGCAGACCGAGAATAAGTTCTCGTCCTTAGCTCGGGTTATGGAAAGGGGCATTGCGTTGCTCGCTGCAGCGAGCAACTATATGACACATCGCCGCTTCGAAAATGTCTTTAAATCCGTCACCACCGACGCGGGCAAAGAGGTCGCCCGGTCAAAGAAGATGACGGACCATGACGGCAAGGAATACACCGTCTATTCCGGACCTACCCCCATCAAAGGCAAGCCTCTGGACAAGTCCAAGATGTTTGGGGGTCAGCTTGCTTATTTGTACAAGCAGGTAGAGGTGGACACTAAGAGTGCTAAGAACACGGAACTCAAGGGCCGTAAGTCACAAAACCCACTCGGGTTCCGCCGCAGCCGCACGGATTTTCGCTTCCGCCGATGAGGAAGGCCGTTCAGGGGAGGCCCATCCTTCGCATTCAGCCAGAGGGGAAGAGGTCGAGGCGACAGACAATCCTCAAACTGGAACGACAACCGCGGTTACAAACGGGACTTTGTCCCCAAGCCGCAGTTCCCCAAACCAGGGAACAAGTAGAGAACGCCACACAAACTTTTCAGCAGCCTGGCCCGGACATGGTCACAGAGGAAACTCAAACTGATGTAAGCCTTTTTCAAGCGGGCAACATTGTTAATTGTTTAGAACAATGGCAACAATTAACCACTAACCCAGAGGTTCTTAGTATTGTTAGAGGCATTGCTATTCCTTTCACAGAATTCCCTGTACAGAAAAGACCACCTTTTCCATATAAGTTCAATTCACACGAAAAATTCCAACTAAATGAACAGGTTGGGGTTTTTGAAGCCAAAGGCATTGTCAAACGCGTACAACATACTAGAGGTGAATTCATTTCCAATATTTTCTCCACGCCTAAACCAGATGGGTCTATTCGCATGATTTTAGACTTAACTAAATTGAATGAAATCATTGAATACCAACATTTCAAAATATTTTCTTTAGAAACAGCTCGCGATCTGATCACCCCAGAGTGTTGGCTAGCGAGTGTTGATTTAAGATATGCTTACTATACCGTCCCTATTCAAGAGGGGTTTCGCAGATTTTTACGGTTTGTTTGGACTGACCAGCTTTTTGAATTTACCTGCGTACCTAATGGTTTGGCGTGTGCGCCACAACTGTTTACTAAGTTGTTGAAACCGGTTTTTTCAAACATGGCTAAACTGGGTCATTGTATGTTTCCATACATTGATGATTCTTTCATTATGGGACAATCTTTCGAACAATGCGAGCTCGCCGTTCAAGATTTATGTCAACTGTTCTCAAACTTGGGTTTCTTCATCCATGCTAAGAAATCCGTGTTTTCTCCTACTAAGCAGCTTAAGTGTCTAGGCTTCATTTTGGACACCACGGCCATGACCGTGTCACTTACACAACAAAAGAAAGATAAGCTGCGGGACACAGCGATACAGCTGTTAGACATTTCTAAGCCAAAGATAAGACAGGTCGCAGTCTTAATCGGTATAATGATTTCATACAGCCCTGCTATTCTATATGGGGCCGCACACATTAAGTCCCTGGAAATCGATAAAAATCTAGCTTTGGCCCGCGCCAAGGGAAACTTTGAAAAGACAATGTTTATCTCTGAAAGAGGACTAGCCGACATTTTTTGGTGGCTAAGTCACTTTGATAACTCCCCCAATCCCATTTGAATGGGTGAGCCCAATACTACAGTTACGACTGACGCCTCACTCCAAGGTTGGGGGGCACATCGCAATGATGTAGCAACGGGGGGATGATGGCTAGAATCGGAAATTTCTGAACATATTAATGTTTTAGAATTACGAGCCATTTACTTAGGTTTAACCAGCCTTGTTAAAGTACCCAAAAATAATGTTTGTATCCTTACGGATAACACCACAGCCATGGCTTATGTCAGAAATATGGGAGGTACAAAATCTATTAAGTGTAACGAGTTGGCACTACTCATTTGGAATTGGGCGCAAAAGTTTGACGTCTGGTTAACAATAACACACATACGCGGCACGCAGAATTGCTTTGCCGATAAGATGAGTCGCCATTTCCATGACCACTTAGAGTGGTCACTAAACCCATCAATTTTCAAACACATCTGTCAATTATGGGGCTGGCCGGATATAGATTTATTTGCTTCACGTAATAACTTTAAAGTGGAGAAATATGTTTCGTGGCACCCAGAACCAAATGCTTGGCACATAGATGCCTTCTCGCTAACTTGGCAAAATCATTTCTTTTACATTTTCCCCCCTTTTACCATTATTAGCAAAGTCGCCCGAAAGATACTAATGGAGAAAACACACGCCATCCTCATCGTCCCCGAATGGGACACTCAACCCTGGCTAGCGAGACTAGTCGCGACGGCCAAAAGCATGCTACGCTTCCCAAGATACCGAGGAAATCTGAAACATCAGGGACCGTTAGCATGCCACGGAAACGTGTCGATGACTCCTTTGGTAGCATTCCTTTTTTAAATAAATATTTGGAACAATTCGGCTTGGATAAGATTACACAACAACGTTTGGTCTCTCACGCCTGGAGGAAGGGAACTGTGAAAATGTATACCACGTATTTAAAGAAATGGGGTATTTATTGCTTACTTAAAAAAGTTAAGCCTATGAACCCAACAATATCCCAGGTAGGACGTTTCCTACGTTTTTTGGAAGACGAAGGTTTAGGGTATGGCGCTATCAATGCAGCCAGATGTGCGCTCTCAATAATCCTACCTAGGATTAATGGAGAAACAATGGGAAAACATCATGTTATTTGCTGGATCGTACGATCAATTTATCAGAGGAATCCTCCCAAACCCAAATATAATAGGTTTTGGGATGTTTCTCTTGTGTTTAAACTCTTCAAGGATGGCCAGAGAATAAGTTCCTGGACGTTAAGCTTTTAGGCTTCAAAGTAGCTTTGCTCCTTCTGCTCGTTACAGGACACAGGGGCCAAACAATAGTCGCCCTGTCGCTCAATGGTCTTGAAATCGATAGCAAGGAAGCAACGTTTGATCTAACAACTTTGTTGAAATCAAATCGTTTAGGTGATACCCTGTCGACAATAAGTGTCACTAGTTTCACAGAGGATCGCAAATTATGTGTAGTCTCCGCAATACGGACATATATATCCAAGACACGAACAATACGCAACTCAAGGCAGCTTTTGGTGAGCTTTATTAAGCCACACAAGGGCATTTCGAGGGACACCCTCGCCAGATGGACCATGACTGTGTTAAAACTTTCAGGAGTAAACACAAACAGATATTCATCGCACTCTACACGTGGTGCAATGGTATCTAAGGCCAGATTACTTGGCATTTCCGTGAAACGGATCCTGGCTCATGCAGGATGGGAAACTGCTAGATCGTTTGCAAAACATTATCACAAGCGACTAGAGAAGCCTCAACCTATCGCACAGAGGCTACTCACCAACTAAAAGACACAGGTGAGACAAAGTGCACTTTTTCGCTTTATTGTCATACCAATTGTACAAACATACTTAAATAAGACTTGATAATAGAATAATAGTAACTAACAGGAATATCAGGATAAAAATGATATTACGTAAAGGTCTCCCTAGCCTGCGGCTAGCCAGAGGCGGTATACCGAGGTAAAATAGATTAGTTAGACGAATCTTACCTGGGTATAGATGATGGATAACTATTGTTTTACCGAGGTAGGAGCCTCAGGTAGACGTGGGCGAGGGCCCACCCACCACGCCCTGCCACGTCTATTAAATCACTTGTACCAAGATTAGGTCACATTACCATAGTTTTTTGTTTTTTTTAAATCATTTTATCCTGAATTAGTAGGTAAAGATTGCTGGACCCGGATGTGCTTCCTTCTCCCTCGCCCACGTCTACCCGAGGCTCCTACCTCGGTAAAACAATAGTTATCCATCATCTATACCCAGGTAAGATTCGTCTAACTAATCTATATATATCCGACCGTCTGAGCGGGTCTGGCAGCAGTAGTGACCAGACGCAGCTGGTATCAGGGCGGTCAGGAGCCACACACAGGTGGCAGACTAGTGGAGGATGAAGGAACTAGACTAGGCAGCACAGTGGTAGTACTAACTCAATGACACTAGTAGTACAGTAGGAGTAACTAATCACATGACAGTACAGGATGTAGTAACTAATATAGAGAACCGCTAGGTGGTCATGTCCTTGTTTATATTCCCATAATAGATTATAGAGCACATATATATATATAGTAACAGTCCTTTGACCATATATGGACATTAGCAATTATATACTATGTAATAATTTCTTAATAAACTTTCATAATCCAATGGTTTTGCATTTTGTGGCCATGTTTAATATACATATTAGGTTAATCATTTTAATCTACATTACTTATATTTGGAGTAACTTTGATTTATGGATATTTTCTTAATAGAACATTTAACAAAATTGAGTTTGGTGTACAATGCTGGACATCAAAAGCTTAAAGTTGCATGGTCCGATGAAATATAATTTTGTCAAAATTAAAACAACTACTGACCTTTGATCCTATATATCCAACTTAGATACTGGTTTATTAGCTAATGATTTGGGACAGTATCTACAGAATAACCAGTGAATTTATAACCTCACCCCTTTGAACACTCAGTTTGAAACACCCATTATGCAGGGAGGCCATTAACCAATTAGGCCAATCTCGTGACCTCATTAGCCCCCACCCAACCAAGTAGGCCTACTGTACAGGGTCATAGAGGGGAAGGGGAAATGAGGTGGATGTTACCCCCTCCCCTCCATGTTGGATATTCAATGCTGTTTGGTCAATTCTATGAATATAATTAATCAATTTGGGTAATTTAAATTTTTAAATTTATATTTATATATTAGTATTGGCCGATCAATATATATATATATTTGTTGGTCCATATATATATGGACCAAAAAGAAATATATATGTGTGTTGTTGTTTTATGTCCTCGCAACATCTAACATCATATCAGGACGAGTACCGACTTGTGATAGTGCGCACTCATGGCGACTTTATAGTCCTGGCCCAGTGGAAGACCAGGCTGCCAGCACCATGACCTGATATCCCACTCAGTCACATTATCCTGACACTGAGCAAATCAGCCCTTGCCATATCCTAATAATGCTGAGCGCCAGGCTAGGAAGCAACAAGTATCATTGGTTTGACTCGACTAGGGTTCGAACCCACGACCCCACGATCTAGCAACATGGGAGACGGACGCTCTAACTCATTCAGCCATCCCGTCTGGTATAAATATATATGTGAAATATAAGCATTATGTGCAAATAAATTTGTGGTGCTGCCTTTTATCATTTAATTATTATTTATCTATTCACTCCCTTGATAGACTATTTGCTCCAGGGCAGCCATCATAGCAGTAGGGGGGGGGCGAGGTTAGCCTCGTAGCCAGCCACGTCCAACAATGAACCCGAATGAGTGCCCCTGCTCATTCCATACTTTTTTTTTTGTTACATTCGTTGATTAACATTCCAGTCTGATGGTGTTGACATTCTGCCATCGGGATGATGTCATATACTAATGTATATGTGATATTTGATATCCAATGCTGCTTTTGTCAATTCTATAGACATAATTCATCAAATTGTGTAATTTCAACTAATTTCTTTTACATTCGTTGATTAAAATTGCATAGTTTGATGTTTTTAAATTTCTGCCATTGGGACAATGTCAATCATATACCGATGTATATGTGATGTTGGATATTCGATGCTACTTGGTCAATTCGATGATATAAATCAACCTTTCTACAAAATAATATTTTGTTAAAAACCCTAGTGCCACGGGCCTATATGGCAGCAATCCGTTTCCAGAATGTTTCAATGCAAACAGAACTACCTACCTACAGCCCTGTCAGGTTCCAGGATTAGTAGGTCATCTCACATCACGTGGTGACCGCGAGATGACCATCTAGGTCATAGCCACAGGAGTTTTGACAAGCTTGTCAAAATTATTTTGAGTTCTTTCAGCTCAAATTGCTTCAAAACTAGACATTTTTCATCAAAATGACTCCAGACTAATGATTACTAGCTCCTAATGATCCCTTTGATATATTTATCTAAAAAATATGACAAAAATTCAAACGCCATCGGACCATGCAACTTTAAGCAATGACAGGTTCTATTAAGTGAACTTGGTGTTCTTTATATGCTTGTGTTGCTGTTTTATGTCGTAGCAACATCTAAGGTCATATCAGGACGGGTACCGACTTGTGACAGTGCGCACTCATGGCAACTTTATAGTGCCGCCTCACTGAGAAACCAGGCCACAAGCAGCATGACCTGATATCCCACTCAGTCACATTATCCTGACAGTGAGCCAACCAGTCCTTGCCCTATCCTAATCATGCTAGGTGCCAGGCTAGGAAGCAACAAGTATCAAGTTGTAAGTCATTGGTTTGACCCGACCAGGATTCTTCTGATCTCCCAAAACAGGATTCTTCTGATCTCCCAAAACAGGAGACAGACGCTCAACTCATTCAGCCACCCCGTCTGGTCTTTCTATGCAGCTATACATTTTCACTGACTGGACCAACTTACAAGGTTCATATGTATGATCAAATCGAAGTAAGGATTTTGATTTAGAAAATGCGGTGCTTGTATCCGGCCTATGCGGCTAGACCTGATGTCTAGGGATGAGAAAGTGATCGAAATGTTTTACCATTAGAATGTTATGGCATTTATTGTTGCTAGATTTTGTTAACTAGCGGTATTTTACATGCTAGAATCTTTATAGGAAATAGAACCCTAACTTCTGTGTGTGGAGGCCGGAAAGCACTAATGTATGATATTACTCAAGCGATGATCCGCTTACTGTATCTGCTTACTATATCTGCTTACTATATCTGCTTACTATATCTGCTTACTATATCTGCTTACTATATCTGTTCCAAGAAATATCAACCCAACAGAAATTAAGTGTGGTAAAGTCTAGTAGGGAGGGGTGGCTGGCTCCTCCTGCTGTGCTGTCTCCAGGTCATCTGCCTGCCACACCCCCTGCCCAGCTCTTTTATTCAGATGGAACACATTCAAAATACAGGTACACAGTTGCTGGGAGTCTCCTCAGTCAGAGACAGTCACATGGCATTTCATTGGCTGAACCCCTCCAGTCAGTGGTGGGGGGAGCCAGGGGGTGGGGGGGGGCTAACCCACCCACCCCAAGTCAAATACATATTTTTACATCAAGTTCACCAATTACACTTACATGGGAGTATCAACCCTGCTTATCTTTACATAACACCCATGGTCACCAGTCCCTTAGATTGGGACAACTCCAAAATAGTAGGAGTTTCTACATGCCTTACTTTGAGAATTACATATTTTATCATCTTTAGTTCAGCAAACTGCCACCAGGTGGGGCAGGGATGGCTCACCACATACACACACACACACTCCTCCTCCCACCTCCAGCCTGACACCTGGCTTTGGCAGGTCCTGCAAACACACTCACACACACACACAGCCCCCATGCATTGTCACCTGTGTGCTAACACTCCCTCAGATACTGGTATCTGTAAATCATACCATAACAGGCACACAGAACTTAATTCTTGACTTAATTATTATACCCATTCTGTGGCATTCTTCACAGACTATTTGTATGGGTGAAGAAACCAGTCTGCCTCAACTGTATATGCTGCCCTTAGTTTCAGCATTTACCTCCTTTCATACAATATATAATACCAACAGACTTCAATTCAGTAATACATATAAATATACCAATACAGTAATAATTTTCCAGAGTTCTTACCTCCAGTGGTTATATTTGATGTAGAACCTTAGAACAATCTGATATTAATTATCACTTCACTTAATATGCATAATCTACCATGGTTTCACAACTTGGTTTGAATATTATGCATATGTATTTACCAACATGATACAATGAATTAGGAATTATTAGAGAGGGTTGATAGTGGTACTTATATAATTGGAATATTATTATAATGACTTTATAGAAATAACTGGATGATTTAAATATGAGTAAAACAGTTTTCTTAATGCTTCACATATGAGTTTTATGAAAAGGAGCTATTTTAGAATTATTTTAACTATATTTTTTGTATGAACCAGACCTAAAAATTCGGAATATTTTACAATTTGTTGATTAAAGTTGCATAGTCCGATGGTTTTGACTTTCTGTATTTTTTCTGAGATAAATATATTATATCGCTCACTAGTATCTACTTTACATTAGTTCAAAGTTACTTTTATTTTAAATGGTTAACTTTTGAGATATTGTGACTGCAAACGTTGGAAAATTAGTTTTGGCAAGCTTGCCAGAACTCTGACACCATAGACTTAATGCAGTAACAGGTTCTGTTAAATTGACCCAGTATTGCCTTCTATGCAGAAACAAATGCTTAATAAGTGCATCACTATTTAAGTTAGATATGTAAAATCAAATCTAGATAATTGGTTTGGTTTTGAAAATTTGATATTTCATCGGACTATGCAGCTTTAACTATGGGTAATTTCAAGAAGTCATGGACACAGTTGGTGTTCCTCATTTCAATGTTCCGTGTCCTGTCCTAGTAAGCGCTTCAAGCCTGATCATGCAGTAACAAGTTCACTGTTGTATGTCACTGGTTTGAGTTTGCCTTAGTCAAGGTTCAGAACCATGACCTGCCTGAAGCCTGACCTTCATTCGGTCATCGCATCTGGTTTCCATGACAGCAGACACTTTAGATATTGCATGCTTAAAACAGTTGCATAGTCCGATGTTTTTGAATTTATGTCATTTTCTGAGATATTAGGTTGATCATTATAATCTACCTTACTTTAACTTGAAATAAATGTTATTTTAATTGGCTAACTTTTGAGCTATTTGAATTGCAATTATGTCAAATGAGTTTTGAAAAGCATGCCAAAACTCTGCAGCAGTAAAATGTATAAAATTGCCTAAAGAATCCTTGTTATGTGGTGACCAATTCTTACTAAATGCACCAATATCTAAATTATACATGCATAATCAAATCTAGATATTGTTTTGTTTTCGAAAAAGGGATATTTTGTATCGGACTATGCAGCCTTAATCGGGGCACATATTTTTATAATTTCATGTAATTTATTTTGATTTCGCAAGTATGAAGCAGTCATTAAATAGAGGAGTCCGATTCAATTTAAATCTAAATAACCGTTCTGTTTTCTGACCTGGTTGGACATTAAATGAATCAGCCCATTGTCAAGATTGATTACCCAGTAAGCTCTGTAATAAAGGGATCATTATTCTTGGACAGATTATGATTCGGGATGCATTTGTCATCAAATGTTTGAGCCTTTGATGTCTGTCAGAAATATTTAAACCAGTTTGCAAGTTTCAACTACGCACTCAGGTCAAGTTGAAAGGTAAATAGAAATTGCTGCACGAAGAGAGAGTGAGAAAGAGAGAGAAAGGAGAGGAAAGAGCGAGGGAAAATAGAGGGAGAGCGTGTCTGTGGGGTGGGTTTCCCATTAACTAGTAAAACGCATTATTTCTAATGAAAGTTCTTTATGCCAAGCCATCTCTCAAAATAAATAATTCTGATGGATTCACAACTGAATCAATACCCGCTACATGATTTGAGATCATCTGTGACAATAGCTAAACCATGTTAACGTAACACAATCAATATATCGGCATGAATAATGTCAGCACATTTCAAGCAATTCTCTGTGGGTGCCTCTGTGTGCATGTGTGCGCGCGCATGTAGGTGGGTGGGTGAAAATGCGGTGATGTGGGCGTGGCGGACCAAGACAGGGATATATATAACTATATAAACAGTTGGCCCCAGGTAAACAGAACAATGATAACACTGACGTGGTTGAGAAGAAGATATATTCTCTGGCGGAGATATAATTAAATGCCCACCTAAAGTTCAAATCTGATCATCCAAATGGGTCTATAGGCGATAATGGCCAGACACAGGTGGCACGCAGTTCTTAGAGTCCCTCACAGGTGGCACCAGTGTGGCCACTACTACACAGGGCCAGTTAGATAGGATATAGTGAGGATACTATAATATAGGGAACTGAAGATAGATTGTGTCCTTGTTTATATTGCCATAAGAGATTATAGAGCACACTTTATACATATATATATTTATATATATATATATATATATATATATCTATATCGTGGATGTGATGCACATGGGAAATATTGTACCTATAGCAGGATTTGAACCCACACTTCTTGCCATTCTGGAGCTTGCGTGTTAATGATTACATAACCTAGTTTCCTTGATACAATCACACTATCCATGTCTACCTGTCTGTGTGGCTCCTGGCCTGATAAGTCAATGCAGACTACTATACTAATCCCCTTGGAATTGCAAGTATAAGTTTTACATCCATAAGTTGCTTAATACTTACAATTACATACTTACATACATACAATGCACTTACACATATAAACACAGGGTCGGTTCAACAACCATACAGTGCATTGCTTGTGTGGGATCCAGGTCATGGAAACCAGTGCCGTGGAGGTGATGAAAATGGGACCAGGATTTTTAAACCCACACCTCTCTCATCATTCCAGGGATAGTGTGCTCACCATTACACTATGTAGGCTCCATTATGCAATCACTCTATCCATGCCCATCTGTGTATGCAGTTCATTGCCTAAGAGATCAGTGCAGAGTACTACTACTACTAACAAATATATATATATATATATATATATTATATGTATGTGATGTATAAGCATTATGCGAGTATAAAGGCGCGGAAGGGAATTATTATTATTATTCTTCTGTTTCATTATCTACCAACCATTATCCTCGATGTATTCACCTCCTATGCTACCTACTGCTATTGGTGGCACCACCTTCGGTCCCCACCTGAACTACGGGCGTTCCCATTGTGATTCGAGCCCTGGAGAACTTTGCGGGGAAGGCTTTATATATAAATATATATAATATTTATATATATATATATATACATATATATATAAAATATATAATATATATAAATATATATATACACAATATGCACATGGGCCCGGAACGTGTTAGTAGGGGTAGGGCGTTGTACGACAGCATGCTTCAGAATGACATGGGGCTGCTCTACTAATAATCCATACGAACATGGGGCTGCTTTACTAATAGTCCACCTGAAGTTATCTAAAAAAAAAAAACCCACCTCAATGCTAATCGTCCAGAGTGGCAGTCGCAAGTGCAGTCACAATTCTAATTTTAGCGCAGCTTTCTGTGCCTCCGACTCAGCAGTTCTCACTCTGAATGCCCTCCCCCCCACCACCACCACACACACACAGAAATAAAATGCTACATACACTATTGAGGCGCCTCTGTTTGCGGTTTGAGTCGGCGCTTTGGTTGCTGACTCTCCGCCTGCTGTCATCGATTTGCCAGCCTCCCCCGGTGACGACGATCGTTTGACCCCCAGCTGACATTTTCCCTTTGAGTGTACCCCCCCCCCCCCCGCTCCCTATCCCCTGCCCCTCCCATGCCCAGCTCACGGCGCATGCGCTTATTAATTCGCCATCGTTTAAGTGGATAATTGCCCACCATCGCCAGCGCCCACGACCCACGCTTGCCATCCACACACTGGGACAATTACATCTCCCACTTAAATGTTTTTTTCAAAAACACCAAAAAACATGAATAAAACAACAAACAAAAAATCAGAAAATTAAAGCCACGGGTAACGGGCAACCCACCCACCCCTTATCCGATTAGCAGGGGGACTCAAATGATTAAACTCATTTTAAATGTTATATTATATTTGTTTCCTTTTTTGTTTTTATTAAAAGATTAAATAAAATATAAATCTTCATGATACTTTTTATTATCGAACAGGATTTGCATGCAGTTACTATGACGACTGACAGTTTCATTTATGTATGAGGGCCTTGTACTCTGGGGCCGGAAGACCAGTGCTCTGGCGCTGATAAGAGATATTATTATTCAATGAATAAAATACAGTAAGTAAACAAACTAAAACTAAATCTTGTCATCTTCATTTTCGTTGACAGTTGTGGCTCGCCGGTTATGGTTCGGGCCGTGGCCGCCAGGTGCCGACTGACCTTGACCCGCCGCCCGCACCGCTGACCCCGGGGCCGGTCACGTGGGTGGTGGTGGACGCGGCGGGAGGTGCCGGGGCGGCGGTGTGCGGGAGGGCGGTCTCCCGGTACCCGGGTTGGACGGTGCTGGTGTACGGAACCGACAAGGCCGACCTCAACAGGTGAGCATTACTATTTTAGTTTTACTACAGTTCGTTGGTTGTTGGAGTTGTACATCCTGGCAACATAGTTGCAGGATAGTGTGGTGTTCTCTGTGGCGGAATGGTTAGAGTGTCTGACTTTTTTCTAGGTCAGACTCCTAATCTGAAGGTTGGTGGTTCGATTCCATGTGCCCCCACCTCTGCCAATTTGGATTTCCACCGCTGTGTAGAACTTACAGCGACATCAAAGGCCAGTTGCTCTCATACCATGTCTATGTGGTGTGGGAGGTTAAAAATCCCTTGGGTCGGTAAAAGTGTAGGCTCAGGCTTTCTATCAACAAATTGTCTAATGGTGAAAACAAGTCTATTCAGGCTTATCCATGATAGGCAGTAAAAATATTTTTTTTAAAACAACAACAAAAACAAACATCGAAGGTCATACTCATAGCAGGACGGGTAGCGACTTGTGACAGTTGCTTGCTTGCTTGCTTGTGGTAATGTTTGTAACCTTACGACGGTTACCGGCTGCAGAACTGCAGCAATATAGAAAGGCCCTAATAAATTGATCCAATCTTTGGTTGAAGATTAATCTTCAGTAGGGACGGTTGTAGAAGCTGGGGATGTCTTTACAACATTCTAAACGCCAAAGCGTTGAGGCTGCCCCCAAATCTCTACGGTCCAGCGATAGCAGAGCACTCATATCCAGTCGACAACAGCAAGGGTTTAGGAGGAAGGGACGGGCAAATGGGGGTACAGCGGTTACAGCAACAAGAACAAAGCGAGAGAAACGATAAGGTACAGGGCCCCACCCAAGCAAACAACTCCCTTGATCAGGGGGAGAAGTAAGCCTGGGAGGAAAAAAAAGGGTAGCGTATAGGAAAGAGAAATGAGGAGAGTTGAGTCAAGGACCGTGTCTATTTGCTGTATGGTGACCAGCTGGCGAGCCAAAGACACGAACAGAGTAAGAGTAGAAAGTGAAATGCTGGCGTGCTCCCCCTCCTGGAACTCTTTTCAGACATAATCAAGGAGGAGCATGGCCAGTGGAGAGGAGATAGGGAGGAGTGTGGCCGAAGTGCGGTCCGGAGAGCATGTGACAGTGTGCTCATGGTGATATTTATAGTGCTGCCCCATTTGTAGACCAGGCCGCCAGCATCATATCTGATATCCCACTCACTCAGTCACATTATCCTGACATTGAGCCAACCAGTCCTTGCCCGATCCGAAGAATGCAGAGCGCCTGACTAGGAAGTGACAACTATCAATTTTTAAGTCATTGGTTTGACTCGACCAGGGTTTGAACCCCTGGGTTCAAATCCCACGATCTACCAAACCGGGAGACGGATGCTCAACTCATTCGGCCATCATCGCGGGTGCAATCACTTGTCTAGTCAAACCAATGACTTAAAAATGTATACTTGTTGCTATCTAGCCTGGCGCTCGGCATTATTAGGACAGGGCAAGAACTGGTTGGCTCAGTGTCAGAATAATGTGACTGAGTGGGATATCAGGTGATGGTGCTGGCAGCCTGGTCTTCCAGTGGGGCAGCACTATAAAGTCGCCATGAGTGCGCACTGTCACACGTCGGTACCCGTCCTAATACGACCTTAGATGTTGTTAGGACGTAAAACAACAACAAACAAACATTCGGCCATCCCGTCTGGTCTGTTTTTCTACAATTCGTCATTAATAATAGGAATTAGGATAGGGCAATTGGTAGTGCCATGTATCAATTTGATAAATCATTGTATAATATTTCTGAATGACCGGCCACGTTTGGGACACCAGATAATACTACAGAAACTCTCCCCTTCATATCACTTATCTATCAACTCATTAACCAATGCTAAGGAAGAATGAAGACAAGTCACACAGATAAACAGTGGAGAAGTTGTGCTTTAATAACACCAACTCCTGTCCACCTACCAGTGACCTATCATGCACACCCCTTGCCTTGTAGCCACACAAAATCTCATTACTAGTTTAGCCTGTATAAAAAAGCAGTGCCTACAGCCCATGGGACAGGAGTCCTATGGCTGTGTACACATTCCATTGGAATAGATGAATTTTGATAGCATCAGACAAAGTGTCTGGGGTTCCTGCTCCAGAGTAGGTGTGTCTCACTCAAGAGCCAGGAGTAGAGTGATCTCCCTCCAGTGTGTCTGAAGCAGAGTTTAGAATAATGATCTCAGGTTTGAGGCTAGTGTGGTCAGAGGGCCAATGGGATGCAGGTGACTGGGCAATCCACAGCCAGCCAATCAGGCACCTCCACAGTCAGGGTGGGTGGCACCCTCCCCCAGTAGGGGTGGCTGTCACTCAACCCAGCTGCAGGTGGTGCCCTGTGTGTATATGCAAATTAGGCTGGTGGACCTGCCCAGTGGTCCAGGAAGGGGGGCAGGTAGCTATACAGTTACAATAGATCTCTGTTAAAATGGTCTTTTCTCCAATTGCACTATTTTATGGATGCATAGAGAAACATTTCAACAATCAGGTACTGAGTAAGAGTATATAGGAGATGCTGATATTCTCCCATAGGTTTAGCATTGTCAGGGAATCGCGGAAAATTCCAGGAAGTCGGGTTTCATACAAATACGTTTGAAGCACGTATTAGTAGTATACGCTGATAATGCTGTGGCATCTGCACCACACATTAGTATACGCTTATGGTGCTGCAGCGTAAAACAACGTATTAGTATACACTTATAGTGCTGCAGCGTTTGAACAACGTATTAGTATACACTTATAGTGTTGGGGCGTTTGAACAATGTATTAGTATACACTTATAGCTACAGGACAAATCCCGGAAATCCGCGAAATCGCGGAGATCTTTCATCCCTGAGTAACACTTTAACAATTAAAATTGAGGTCGTTTGCCCTTGAATGGAGTAGATCTTGCTGGCTTTGTCTTATTCTCTCTTCGGAATAGTTCTATCATGTTTACCTTTGAGTTTGATTAACATCCTTAAGACTCAGTAAATAAATTTAGCTTAATTGCTATTAAAACTAGTGCTTTGATGGCGGTTATATATGAATGCAATAGACGTCGCCCATTAAACCTAAATTAATTACTGAGGGGACGCTGCACTCATCAACAGCTTCCGGCGCTAACTTCCGGTTTATCCAGCGCTTCCTGTCATGCGTAATGAACGCCACATAAGCACAGTGCAAATATTAATATAACTGTACCCTGTCAAGACCCCTGGGTTAAAGCTGCATAGTCAGATCAAATTTTCTCAACCAACAAACTGACCTAGATTTGATTCAACATATCTAACTTAGATACTGATGCGCTTATTAAGTATTGATTGGCATATTGAAGGGAATACCATGTAGATTTAACCGGGCGCAGTGGCTTAATAGGCAGAGCGCGGCCTCACGTGCGGAAGGTCGGGAGTTCGGCGCTGGGTCGAGTCAAACCACTGACTTTAAAATGTATACTTGTCACTTCGCAGCCTGGCGCTCGGCATTAATAGGATAGGGCAAAGACTAAAAGCTCAGTGTCAGGATAATTTGACTGAGTGTGACATTGGGTCATGGTGCTAGCAGCCTAATTTCACAGTGGGACAGTACTATAAAGTCGCCATGAGTGTGCACTGTCACAAGTCGGTACCCATCCTTAGATGTTGCCAGGACTTACAAATCCAACAACCAACCAACCAAGTCGATCTACCAGAACCTGTTGCTGCATAAGCCTATGGTTTCAGACTTTTTGGGGTGCTTGCAAAAATTAATTTGGTAAGTCAAATATCTTTTAAAAATTAGACATTTAAAAGAAAAGTAAATTCAAACTGAAGTAAGATAGAATATAATGACCAACCTAATAATATGTTTATCTCAGAAAATGACAAAAACTCAAAACCATCGGAATATGTCCAACCTAATAATATGTTTATTTCAGAAAATGACAAAAACTCAAAACCATCGGAATATGTCCAACCTAATAATATATTTATCTCAGAAAATGACAAAAACTCAAAACCAATGGAAGATGTCCAACCTAATAATGTTTATCTCAGAAAAATGACAAAACTCAAAACCATCGGAATATGTCCAACCTAATAATATGTTTATTTCAGAAAATGACAAAAACTCAAAACCATCGGAATATGTCCAACCTAATAATATGTTTATCTCAGAAAATGACAAAAACTCAAAACCATCGGAATATATCCAACCTAATAATATGTTTATTTCAGAAAATGACAAAAACTCAAAACCATCGGAATATGTCCAACCTAATAATATATTTATCTCAGAAAATGACAAAAACTCAAAACCAATGGAAGATGTCCAACCTAATAATATGTTTATCTCAGAAAATGACAAAAACTCAAAACCATCGGAATATGTCCAACCTAATAATGATTATTTCAGAAAATGACAAAAACTCAAAACCAACGGAATATGTCCAACCTAATAATATGTTTATCTCAGAAAAATGACAACAACTCAAAACCATCGGAATATGCAGCTTTGATATCAGTGTGGGGCTTCAGTAGCAGTGACATGTCACCTCTCCCCTGATGATTAGGCACGGTGGACATGAGCTAAGGAGCTCTCTGATGTTTGCAGCTGTCTCTGGCGCTCAGCCATTTGTCATTTGTAATTGAACTATTTATCAAGCAGGGCGAAAGAAAGTACCTGTTTGCTGAACACTAGGGGGAGCTTCTGCGCTAGTTATTCTGTGTGGTGTGCATGTGTGTTGTAATGCGATTTTAATGTATGTGATCTACACACACACAGGGGCGCACCCAGGGGAGTTTCCTGGTTGCCCGGAACCCCACCCCCCCAAACAAAAATCATATAGACCTAAATTCTTGCATAAAATTTATTAAGGAACACTAGATTTTAAGATTATGTGAAAAATTGCACCAAAATGTGGGTTGTTGCACCAGAAAACCATGTAAAATATTGCCCTAAAATGGGTGTTGTTCCACCAGCCCATGTGAAAAAAATTACCCTAATATAGGGGTAGTTTCGATCCATATTTGAAAAACTCCCTAGCCAATTCCTGGGTGCCCCACTGACACATACACATACGTATGTGTTGTATAGCTAATTATGCAAGTATAAAGATATGTAAGGGAATTATTATTATTATTATTATTGGTGTTATACTCTCTAAGACCCAACACTGCTGATCACTGGGGGAGCTTCTGCGCTAGTTATTCTGTGCGGTGTACACGTGTGTTGTAATGCGAGTTTAATGTATGTGATCTACACACACACATACACACACATATGTGTTGTATAGCGCATTATGCAAGTATAAATATACATAAGGGAATTATTATTATTATTGGTGTTATACTCTGTAAGACCCAACACTGTACCGGTGGCATCATCTGTGGCCTCCTCACCTCCACCAGATTTAGACCAGTGTCAGTCGCCTTGGAGGATTGTTGTCTACCATTTTACATGTATACCTAGATACATACATGAAAATGAGCAGAGTGACAGTTGGCTCACGGTATAGTAGGCGGGGGAGTAGAGAATGCCCGCTCCGCAGCAAATAACATGGAAGATAAGATGGTGACAGAAAAACATTTAAGGGGCTGCCGTTATTTATAGCCACATAATAAATTATATAGCACATATATATATATATATATACATACACATATGCATATATACATATAAACATATATACATATACATATATATGTATACATATATCCAAATATATACATGTATATATATATACACATACACACATACACATAGAAGAGTTCAGGCACAAAACCACGTAAATGCCAATCCAAAAATGAAGCTTAAATACAATATTTTTACGTGAAAATAATTGTAGTTCTCACTAATTCCACTTCTCATATGATCACATGGTTATGGAGCAATGAATAAAAGAGTAGGAATATTAAAAAATAAACTTTTTGAAGGTTTGATTCCAACGTTCATCTTCATTTTTGGATTGTCGTTTACGTGGTTTTGCGCCTGAAATCTATTTATTACACACATACACAAGTACCCATGCCCACACGCATACATGTATACATGTATACACACATATACATGTTTGTACCTCTTTAATCTGTCAATCTTGGGACATGGCTATTGCCGAATTATAGACAATTTCGGACTAGAGAAATAGTCAGATTACAAACGTATTGCTGTATTTATAAAGAGGGAATTGCGTTTTAAATGGGAAATAATAAAACCAAGAACGCTTCAAAAGTAAAAAGTTGTTTATTGTTTCAAGTAATATCAAGCCCAGAACCAAAAATAAAACATGTAGCACCTATATACAACACCTCACTCAGAGGGGCCTTCTTTTCACAGCGAGTGATAAACATGTGGAATGAGCTACCGGAAGAATTGGTGGAAGCAGCTACCATGAATCAATTTCGAGTGTTTCGCGGCCTAGTACATACATCACACCCCCCATCTCTGCCAATTTGGATTTCCACCGCTGTGTATAACTTACAGCGTCATCAAAGGCCAGTTGCTCTCATACCCTGTCTATGTGGTGTGGGAGGTTAAAATTCCCTTGGGTCGGTAAAAGTGTAGACTCTGGCTTTCTATCGACAAACTGTCTAATGGTGAAAACAAGTCTATTCAGACTTATCCATGATAGGCAGTATAAATCTTCAAGAAAAAGCAAGGACCTATGGGCAATGGTGGTGTAGATGTGAGAGCCCACTGACCAATTTTGTGGATGGAGAGTTACGCTCATCCATTTACCCGAAGACAGGTCCAAGACACAGCAGGTAGGGGAAGAAGGAGGGGTGTTATTGTATAGGTTTGGTGCTCAGCATCGCTATTTCTTTTATTTGTTGTTGTTGGTAAAACTGTTTATTCATCAGAATATACATTTCTTCAGCGCCGAGGCACTTGTCTTCCGGCCGTTTACATTACATTGTAAAAAGGTAGATGTGAGTAGATTCTGAAGGGGGTTTGTGTGTTAGTGGGTTAGCCATAATAAGTTCAGTGTTATGGGATGAGATGGTGGGTCGCTGCAAAAACTGTGCTGCTATTACGGTATAGCTGAGGTAAGTTATTGAATGAGGGGGGAGGGGGACAAGGAGGGAGGCGGGGAGCAAGGCACTATAGTATGGGGAAATGAGATGTGGAATGAATAGGAGCAATTATTTGTTCTTCTGTGCTTTTGAAGTAATTTTCTTTGATTAAAAAATAACTAACTATTATTCACAGTCTATCAGAACAGCACAACATCGGGACAAGTGGAGAACCATTGCATCCAACCCTCGACTAGAGGATGGAACTATTGATTGATTGATTGGATATATTTGAACTGAAAACATGCTAAATGCTATTGATGTACACCGAATTGCGGGACATCATAGACTTGGGTGAATTACACGTTCTACTAAATTTACCCAGACAGTGCAGGAGTATCTCAGTTGAATATGTAGAATTAAATCCAAGCAACTGTGTTTTGTATTGAAAATGTTTTGCTTTCATTGGATTGTGTAATGTTAACTGACTTCTCTCGTGTTGTACTGGTGGCTCCCCCATTCGGACCCCCACCCCCCACCCCAACCTCACTTCATCACAACCTCACTATTGATAGTCATGCTCACTAAAAGCCAAAAGGAAAAATATATAAATATCTATGCTCAATAGCAACGCTCTTGCCTCTCCCACGCTGAGTGATTATCGTGCTGAGGTAGATCAGTTATGAATCTTTAATGACCACCGATACTAGCACGATAACAAAGGTTTGCAGGTGTTCAGTCAACGTGCATTTAATATTCACATCTGCAATGCGGTGCAAGCATTCAGATCCACATCTAAAACCACTCCATGTCAAAGGAACATGGCAACTTATCCTGGGCGTTTGTTCATGTTTCATTATTGTTTCTTAGATGGTGGAATGAATTAGCATATGGGTGTGCCTGTTCCGTGCACACATCGCTCTCTTGTCCAGTGTTTATGTTGCCATGGCTACGTAATGGATACATTCCAAGCGCGATTCTGGAACTGCCCATGTGCTTTAGCAGATTTGCTGTCTAGTATAGGAACAGCCTGCATTGAATATTATATATAGACAGTTTCTTTTATTTACCGATGCCTCTAAAGCGCATTGATTTTTATCATCGACTATTGGATGTCAAACACATGGCCATTCTGACATATTTCTTTGGAGAAAAGCCACTGCCGCCATATAGGCTACTCTTTCTGATAAGCAGCAAGGGCTCTTTTATATGCACTTTCCCACATACAAGACAGCTCGTACCACAGCCTTTGATGAACCAGTTGTGGACCACTAGTTGGAACAGAAAATAGCCCAAACTGCAAATGTGTCCACTGAGCAGGATCGATAGGATGACCCACACCTTCACAGGTGGACACTCTACTGCCTGAGCTACGTCCCACTTTCTGAATATTATATATCTGCCAGGTAAGGTATTATATCAATATAATTTTGCGGTGCTCCTTTAACTGAGCACCGCAAAGGGGTGCCAGTTCCGGTTAGCGACGACGCTTTTCTTTTGCTTTGTGTTCAAGTGTTTGTATTCTTCTGAATATGATGTAATCAGTGCTAATTGTACAGGTCTTGCAATCCTAATGACAAATGCCACTACACACTAATCAAAGCAACAACAATATAGATAGGTAATTACAGGACAATAAGCAAATCATCGATATAAATGACAGGTAAAGAACAAAATTAGATAATAAAATAAAAAAACACATGGGGAGGTAGCTAAGTTAGAGTAATATGGTAAACCTTAGTAAGGGGCACACTTGATTATCTTTCTAGAGGTGACAGACTCGATGAAAAGGGTGATCATGGGATCTGAGGTGGGTCTTTGTGTTTGAACTGATTTTCATGGTAATCTCAGTTGGGAGCTATTGAGTAAGTAAGAACGTTAATATTGGTAGTCTGGTAATCTCTAGTGAATCGTCTATTCTGTTGTTGTTCATTTTCATGCTGTAATTTACTGCGCAAATGTCACTTGCGTTTTCAAATTGAGCGTGCGTGTGTGGGAGAATGTATAGCCTGACGTGTCAACGTCATTAGGGAGATTTATGTGCTGTCATGATGTCATGGTGATTGCTTTGTGGGAGGTCTGGCATATCACGTGCTGTCGTGGTTGTTATGGTAAAAATGAAGATAATAAGGATAAAGTCATGTATTATATTTATTACGCAACTCGGATTGGATCGAGCAAGCCCTTAATGGTGCTGTCACATTACGGCGCTTCTCGCCAACGCGCGTTGATGTATGTGATTTTTTGGCACTATGTCGGGATACGTCAGGAAGCATTACGGGCGCGTTGGTATACCTTGATCTACGGCGACGGTCGGCAGCGTGCATCAAGGGGTCGGCGAAGTTTTGTGCTTGCACAAAACTTTCAACTTGCGATATTTCGTGTGGGTGCCAACGTTATGGCAATGTTAGGGGCATGTCGAGATACGTTAGATGCACTGGAATAACATTATGCGAACACTAGGCACATGACACATGCACGTGAGGTTAGTTCCCACACGTTGCGCCAAACCTCTTTTGGTTTTTTTCTCATGCGTCGATATACGTTACCACAACGTCTCAACGATTAAAAGTGATTTTGCGTGTTGGCGGCACGCCGGCGAGATACATCGTAGTGTGACAGGGCCATAAGCAGGCAGAGTAAAGGATGTTCTATGGCATCATCAAACTTTAAAGTTGCATCGTCCGATGCTTTTGAATTTTTGACATTTTCTGAGATATATACATTATGCTAATCATTGTAGTCTACTTTAGTTTAGTTTGAAGTAATTTATATTTTAAATGGCTAACTTTGCAGATATTTGACGGCAAAACATGCCAAATTAATTTTGACAAACATGCCAAAACTCTGGCACCATAGACTTCAGTAGTAACAGGTTCTATTAAATTGACTTATTATGTATGACCTTCTATACAGCAAAACATGCTTAATAAGTGCACCAGTATCAACAGTTGAATACGTAAAATTATGTCTATATAAGTGTTTTGGTTTTGAAAATTTGATGTTTTCATCAGACTATGCAATTTTAAATGGCAGCCCACCAAACCATCGGCCTGCTTTCTCCTTTTTACTTGTTGCTGTTCCGCCATTATTTCCCGCCAACCACCTACAATGACACTGACAGTCCAAATACAAATGTAAAATTTAAAACCAAATGCACTGAGATTGGTCCCACTGCTTCACTAGCCACAACTGGTCCAATGTGTTACTAATAACAATCCCATAGCGACATGATGGCAACATGATGGTCTCTTAGCAACATGATGTCATCATAGCATAGCGACATGTGTTCTGCATGAACCTTCCGTGACGGAGTGGGGGGGGGGGGGGGGAGCGGGTAGAGGCTGCATAGTCCCCGCTCTACAGCGTTCTCCCCTGTCTGCGTGTAGACGCCCCCTCCAGCGGGACGCTGTGGCCCCCGTCTGCGTGTAGACGCCCCCTCTAGCGGGACTCTGTGGTTATCGCACTGGGTTTTTCATCAGAGCGCTCTCAGCTTCAAGCCCCTGGGAGGGTGACTATTTCCCACCATGCCCCTGGGGTGGCGCGTTAATGAGTCCATCTCCCACCAGGCGGCGTTTGGAACTGGGACGCCGCATATATATAATGACTGGTGTAGGATGGCACTTGGAACATTTGCGCAGAGTCGTCTAGAATGTTGCTACAAGTCGTCTGGTGTGTTGTTTATTTTATCTAACGCCCAGTCGGGCTGGATTTCAAAGCTTTGGTTTATCATGGAATGCAAAGTCCTTAGCGCTGCATATATTGATTAGTTCAATTTCTGATATTTTCTTAAATAACTACATTCGGTTAGTCGTTATAATCTGCTTTATTTAAGTTTGAATAAAAAAATTTAAATGTAAATATATTGTAAAGTGAAAATATGACAAATTAATTTTGGCAAGCATGTCAACATTCTGACACCATTGGCATCATCAGTAATAGGTTCTAGTAAATTGACTTAGTGGCCCCCTTCTATGTCGTCAGTCATTCTTAATAAGTCCACCCATGTCTAAGGTGACAATGTAGGATCAAATCTCGGGCAGTGTTTTGGTTTTGATGTTTTGATGTTTTGATCGGACTATGCAGCTTTAATCACCGAATAGAAAGTTCTCCAATCTAACAATTGAGATAAACATTGGTGTCAAACTTCCAAAGGGTTAATCTTTACATTCCTTGCTCAATAACCATTTCATCATAAGAAAAATGGAATTAGTGAGAATTAACGGGATATTGTATTGTAATTGTATTCTGCTAAACATCTTTTACTTTAATTAAATATTTGGATTGACCCGTACATGGTTTTGCACCTGAACTCTTCATATATATAAATACATATATATATGTATATAAATATATATATATATATGGAGGAAGTCTATTCCTTGGACTGACCGAAAGGATCATCCATGCCTTTATCAAGACAAACCTCTAGCAGGAATGACGTTGGAAAGGCTAGAGCCCAGAGACGTGGACTGTCATTGGGTTACTTTGGCCTACTTTGACCCATTTTCCTTGCAGCGTGGGGTGTTCAAGCCACAGACCAGCACTCAATGCGGGTATTCAGAGTTCCGCAGATCCCTCAGTAAGAACTGAAGCTGTGACGCAGTATGCCCGCAGCTGAAATGACGGAAGTTGGGGTTGGTGCCACTTGCACCTCTATCGTTCATTATAGAACCTACACATTAAACTCACTTTGCAGCTAGAACTATATACTTCCTGTCTATCCTTCATTATAGAACCTACACGTTAAACTCACTTTGCAGCTAGAACTATATACTTCCTGTCTATCCTTCATTATAGAACCTACACATTAAACTCACTTTGCAGCTAGAACTATATACTTCCTGTCTATCCTTCATTATAGAACCTACACATTAAACTCACTTTGCAGCTAGAACTATATACTTCCTGTCTATCCTTCATTATAGATCCTACACATTAAACTCACTTTGCAGGTAGAACTATATACTTCCTGTCTATCCTTCATTATAGAACCTACACATTAATCTCACTTTGCAGCTAGAACTATATACTTCCTGTCTATCCATCATTATAGAACCTACACGTTAAACTCACTTTGCAGCTAGAACTATATACTTCCCGAGAGCCACAGTTGGTCGAATTATTGCACTACATGTCTAATGTAGATTACAGTGAAATTGTGCTCGTAAATACCATGATACAGAAAGTTGTATTTTATTTTATGGAAAAGACAGAGCAATATTGAGCAAGAGCCCAAGGTGGTACACAAAAAGTAATCTTTAAAGACTCTCCCCGGGTACGTACCTTCCGGTATTTGGAAGATGAAGTAAGAATATGGAAGCATTACTAGACTTACTTGTAAGTGGAAGTATTACTGAGATTCTTGCGAATCTCCGAATACGAAGGTAAGGATCAGGATGTAAAATATTCCGATAATTATACATTGGTGGGAGATGCGAACTGGTCTATAAGGGATTACAAATGTTATATAAAGGGTAAATGATGTAATGTGACCAGATGCATGTGGTATTGTGTAGTGCTGGCGATCCTTTACTTAGATTAAATAGACATTGTGTATTCTATAGATAGTGTGAGAGGGGCACTACTGTTAGTGTGATAGGGCCTTAGTAGCTCTGCTCACAAACCCACTCCCCCCAACTGTTAGATACGGTCACTGCACACCCAGACACAACAGGGCAGTGAGGCCAAAACAACCAAGGCATGGATACAAGCATGCTTACTGTTAATTGGAGGATATGTGAATGCTTACTGTTGATTGGAGGATCTGGTCATGTGACAGGACATCTTGGATTCTAAAACCACTATATAATAATAAACCTGAGGGTGCAAGCTCTCTCTAACTTTCACTCTATACTCTGCCTTTCTTCTACTTGCCTGTAGTGATTTCCTATTTAGCCTGCCTACACAACTACAGCTACCAGCCGACGACTTTACAAGGTGTCCGCCCACCCACACCTTAAGCAAATTGAGAATCCGAGATACACTTGAGTAAATAAACCAAGTAAAATACAAAATTGGGGTTCACAAAATTACGGGAAAACTATTTTGAGGAAGGGGGGGGGGGGGGTTCCTGCTCCTGGTTTTAGATGTTGTGCTCCCCTCCAAGTCATATCCGGTCGTCACCTGCCCTACCTTCCGCCATCTTAGCTATAGCTGTGAGCCGACATGCTGGGTTTCAGCTTCAAGCCTACACATTAAACTCACTTTGTAGCTAGAACTATGTACAACATGGCACTATTAAAATGTTGAGTACCTGTGCTGTACACTATATAGCATAGGTTGCTCCCTCACATTCTTTTTGTGTTCAGAATGGGTTGTTCTGCACACAATGCAACACATTCCACTTCCACTATGTACAAATCAAATGTGATCGCGCCAACGGCTGGAAGACCAGTGCCCCAGTGCTGACAAAATATGTATTCAGATGAATAAAATATTTACAAAAAAAAAAAAGAAAAAAAAAGAAGCCTTACTGAGGGACCAACTGAAATTGGAATATCTCTATTCCCACAAGCATATCATCCTCATATTATAATACTCTTTTAAACATATGCATAATTTATGGAAATCCTAGCCAGTGTTGTGCAGAGCTTTACTCACATGATCCAAATATTGAACAAGATGGGGGAAGGGGAACTTCATTTTTATTGTTGCTATGCATATGAAATTTGGATAATTTCCACCCAGGTTTGACCGGAAATTGAATCAATAATATATCTGTGTATGTGTAACCAGTAGTGAGGGGTTTGAGTCTCAACATGTGTATTGGCGGTAATAATATTGCTGTGGCGGTGATGAAAATGGGATATATTGCGCATACAGCAGGAATTCCGGGCCAGTGTGCTAACCATTACACCACCTAGGCTCCCTGATGTCACCACCCTACCCATGCCTACCTGTCTATGCGGCTCCTTGCCTGCGATGTGATTGCAGACCACTACACTCATCCCCCTTGATTTGTAAATCTTAGATGGTCATTTAATGCTTACAATTACATATATAGAGGCATAAGGTAGGTTCAACAACCGTACAGCACATAACTTGTCCAGGATCCAGTTCATGGCACCAGTGTCATGGGGATGATGAAAATGGGAAATATTGTGCCTAGAGAAGGAATCGAACCCACATCTGTTGCAATCCGGGCCAGTGTCATAA
The DNA here is from genome assembly GCA_030323885.1 of Branchipolynoe longqiensis. Lineage (NCBI taxonomy): Eukaryota > Metazoa > Annelida > Polychaeta > Phyllodocida > Polynoidae > Branchipolynoe > Branchipolynoe longqiensis. The sequence continues at coordinate 95,922,814 of CM059187.1, forward strand.
CCATTACATCACCTAGGCTCCCTGATGTCTGCAGTCTCAGGGATGAAAGATCTCCGCGATTTCGCGGATTTCCGCGAATTTCGTATCCTCTAAATTTGTTAATAAGAAATCACAAGGATACAAAGAGTTTGAGGATACAAAGATTTACTAAGATATTTAGAAGATATAACGAGTTAGAAATATACAGCAAATGTTTTTCATGCTGCATAGTCCGATGAAGACATAAAATTGTCAAAATCAAAACAATTATTGAGATTTGATTTTACATATCTATATATCTAATTTAGATATTGGTCTACTTATCAAATATATGTTGCCACATAGAAAGGAATCCTGAGGCAATATAATAGAACCTGTTCCTGCAGAAAGCTATGATGTCAAAGTTTTGGCATGGTTTCCAAAATTAATTTGGCATTTTTGCACTTCAAAAAACTCAAAGGTTAGCCATTTAAAATCAAAGTTACTTCAAACCAAATTATGGTACATAATAGCGATTAACCTTATGTATTCATTCATCTCAGAAAATGAGACAAACTCAAAACCATCGGACTATGCAAATTTAACCAGGACACCTCTTTGATTGCCAGCTTTCTGACGTCATAGTGCACATCAGCAAATCTCCACCGGGAATACGGGAACCTCACTAATGCTATTATTACGGCCAATGTCAAACACAAGCCTGTGGCCAGAAAACCAACGCCTTTGTTCTGAGAAAAGAATTATCTTGACAAATAAATTATGTATGAAGTATAATGCCGGGTGGTGCTATGAAGGAAGAAGGTGAGGGAGACCATAAATAAACCAGCAGGAACCAGGCTGAATGGTAGTGTGTATGTCTGAGAAGGTTTGCCCGTCTGATATGAGTCTTGCAGATTAACTTACACATCCTCTTCTGACTGATCTAGGCCCTATGGGGCCTCTAATGCCAGCTCGCTGGAGAGCGGCAGTCAAGTAATGAAAGCAGTCTTTGGCGCATCACGACCGACAGCATGATGATGATGATGATGATTCCCTGCTCGTTATAGTAACAAAATCACTGTTTTGTGTGCAAAAATCAGGTCATGATGAAGACAGCCCAGTCTCCCAAACAGGGGCAGCCAGCGATACAAAGTCGCCATGAGTGTGCACTGTAACAACGCAGTACCCATCCTGATCTGATGTGACCTGAAATGTTGCCAGAATGTAAAACTCAAACTAACAAAGAATCACTGTGTGTGAATTTGTTGTGGTTGCCTTTATTGTTCTGAATGAACTGCATTCACTGCTGTGTTTGAGTTGGCTGCGTACAGGCGAGGTGGCCTAATTGGTAGAGCGTGGGCCTCACGTGCAGAAGATCGGGAGTTTGGTTCCCAGTCGAGTCAACGCGGTGACTTATAAAATTGATTCTTCGCTTCCTAGCCTGGCGCTCAGCATTAATAGGATATGGCAAGGACTGGTTAGCTGAGTGTCAGGATAATGTGACTGAATGGGATATCGGGTCATGGTGCCAGCAGCCTGATTTCCCAGTGGTGCAGCACTAGCAAGTCGCCATGAGCGTGCACTGTCACAAGTCAGTACCCGCCCTGATATGACATGAAATGTTGCCAGGATGTAAAACCCCAACTATCAAACAATTACAGTGTTCTGAATCTGTTTTGGTTGCCCTTATGGTTCTGAATGAACTGCATTTACTGCTGTGTTTGAATTGGCTGTGTTTGCCAGTAAGTGCACACATCTCAGCGGGTTGCGGGTGGGTTGCCTCTGGGTGTGTCCGAGAAGGCTCTCTGTCCGTGTGTGCCTCAGTGGGTGCCGGTTGCCTCTGCGTCTGTCCGAGTGGCTTTCACCCACTGCTGGGTCTTTGCATGCAGCTCTCTCAGCGTTTTTCTATTTCAAGGGTTGTTTATCTAAAGGCTCACCAACACTAATGATGCTTTTTAGAACTCATATTGCCAAAGAGAGATTAGTATGTTTCCTGCTGCTTTGGATCTTCTTTGTATTATTATTGTTATTATTATTATTATTGTTATTGTTATTATTATTTGGATTGCATAAGAGAGAATTTATCATGAGAGTCAGCACTATGTCAATTTAATCATATGTGAACCAGATGTGATGGCCGAATGAGTTGAGCACCTGCCTCCCGTTTTGGTAGGTCGTGGGATTTGAATCCCGGGTGAGTCTAACCAATGACTTGAAAGTCAATACTTCTCGCTACTTTGCCTGGCAGACAGTATTACTGCGATAGGGCAAGGAGCAGTGGAATGAGAAAGACCAATTGTCCGTGATTGAAATTTCCCCTGCTCAATCAACTAACGTCAACAAATAAACCGAGAAAAAACACACCAAAGCCTGATTACGCACAATATTGGTTGACTAAGGAAATAAGGGAACTATAGAAGTAACCATGGGATGTGATTAGATAGATAACAAGAAATGCATCTTTGTCAGCAGCTTTGACATTGTTACATCATGGTTTTATCACAGAGATGCTTACTCAGCAGTATTGAATACTGCTGTGTGATGTTTGCCTCTGATGGCGATGTCAAAGTATCCATTAGTATCTGCTTACATTGTCATAATCCCATTATTTTCCCTTCTGCTATGTATTTATTTTAGATAAATATACTCGGTTACTCATTACAATATACTTGTCTTTAGCATGAAATCACTTTTATTTTAAAGTGTTCACTTTGAAGATATTTGAAGTGAAAACATACCAAATAAATGTTGGTGTGTACAACTCAATACTAGATATTAGCTTTCTTTACCCATTTACGTGTGTAGCCGTATAATACAGGGGCACCAAACTGCAATACACTTTTAATGAGTGCACCAGTATCTAAGTTTGCTACCAGGGTCAAATTTAGGTCAATTGAACAATGTGAACACGGACAAATTGTATATATTTTGGACTTTTTAATGAGCTAGAATGTCAATCGTACATGCTTGAGTATATAATGAGAGAAGGCCCCGAGATGCTTTTAACCCTATAGTTCTAGTCTCTTATTGTGGGGTGGGCGGGATGGCAGAATAGAAAGTCTGTCGCCATCCGCCGCCAAGTCGTAGTGGCCGAGTTTGGGTTTTCGCTCGCTTTATATAGCAGTTTAGGCGGCCTGAAACGTCACGACTGCATAAAGTTTTCGTAACTTTGTAGCATATTTCGACCGCTGACATTGTATCTAATTTACATACGCACGTCCGCCAGCTCTGCGTGGTTACTTGACGTAGTTCCAAAAGACCCGCTAGGCGTGGTAGACATTGATGTACATATTAATTTTAAGGTTTGAGTCTAGGTGGTGCCAGCGGCCGTTTGAATAAGTATCCGACTCCACCTTGTTCAATTACCCATGTTGCAATCAACATCGACAATGTTTCGATCATGGCAATGTTCTGCGTTCAGCAGATTATGCAGCTTCAATAAAATAGCGCCCAATAACGGAGTTAGGCATTAGGACAAATAATAATAAAGAATTGGTGATCGTCCCCGCCCTTGCCTGAAAAATCGCTCGCCCCTGCTTTTCTTAATTTAAATTTTGGTTAAACTGTTAAAACTGCATCGGGCTAGCAGCAATTCAACTTTCATTGGTTTGACTCGGCTAGGGTTTGAATCCAGGAGTTCTAATCCAACAACCTACCAGAACGGGAGGCGGACGCTGAATTCATTCAGGCCATTGTTTGGTTAGTATAGTATTACGTCTATGTCATAGGCTACACCAGAACAATTTAAATAAAAACTACCCGCCCGACCCTGATTTGTGTGATCAAAAGGACGATCACTAACTTTTATTTGTATGTAGCCCAAGCTGAAGAATATACACCTCACAATCAAAAGGGGCCTCCCAAAATTGCACACATTCTTTTGGATTTTAAAATTTACATGAAGCTTTTCATGATAAATATGTAATCAGTAAATATATCCATTTGAAGATAATTTGTACTATTCATGTTAAATACATTGCTGTTAAATAATGAAAAGGCATATAGAGCCTACTGTATTATGTTTTCATTTTTTTTTTTTTTTTTTTACAAACACACCTTTGTGTTTGTTTGTTTGTTTGTTGTTGTTTTACGTCCTAGCAACATCTAAGGTCATATCAGGACGGCACCTTTGTGAGACCTTTTGGTGTAACGTTTTAACAAGGGGTGTCCACGATTTATATATAATATCTCAAACCCTCACCAAATTTAAATCGGACACTGGCAGAGCCAATGGCCTAATACGCTCACTGCATGTTTCTGATACTTCCAAACCTTCCATTGAAGAAGGGCAGGAGTTCAAATCCCAGTCGAGTGAAACCAATGACTTATAAAAATAGATACTTGTCGCTACCTTGCCTGAAGCTCGGCATGAATAATAATAGGACAAGGACTGGTTAGCACAGTATCGGGGTAATATGACTGTCTGGGATATCAGGTCATGGTGCCAGTAGCCTAATCTCCCAGCAGGGCAGCACTATTAAGTCTCCATGAGTGTGCACTGTCACAAGTCGGTATCCGTCCTAATATGACCTTAGATGTTGCTAGAACGTAAAACAAAGGCAATCACCTTCTAAGCTTATCAGCGGGACGCCCAATGGAAGGTAACTATGCCAAAAGTAGCCAGATAACACACCACACAGCTACATACAAGCCTATGATATGTAAATAGGAGTAGGCTAGTCTAGTAGTAAGAGTAGAACAACATCAAATACATATATGCCAAGAAAATCCGAAAAAAATAACTTAGGCTACTAACCATACCAACCAATTATCTATCTGCTACGGAAATGCAGGCAATCAAATAAGTTATCAGCAGCTACTGTGTGGTAAGATAACACCAACACTACAACTGGCCAGCATTGAAAACAAGCCTGGGTACTCAGGCTAATATGCTATGGACAGTATAAATACAGCCTTAATAAAAAATATAAAAAAGTCATGTCTCTTGAATATATATATATATATCCCTTATCTCAACAGGCGAGTGACGTTATTCTATGCGTGGGCAACGACTATGAGACATGCTGTGTTACCATTACATCAGACTTCCCTGAGAAGCTGAAAAAACCCAGAAGTAATCCAACTACTTATGTGGATTAATCAATTTCCATTGCTTTGAGATGTCCTTAAAATGGTTCTTTTCTCGTGAAAGGTCTTAAAATGGCCATTAATTGGAATTAGCCACAATGACATTTGTTTTTGAGATTGTTTTCTTCTTCTTAGTTAGAAGAGTTAGTTGCCCCAAAGGGAATTTAGAAATGATCATAGTTGATTTCTGCTGAATCATCAGGGACTGTGTACACACAAATCCTTCTTCTAAAAAAGAGTTGTAATTGAATTAAAATGTACCATGAAATATGGTGGGTTAGATTTGGTCGGAATCCTCCAAGGGTGGTGTGGTCATCTTCCTGCCTCTATGCGCAAATCCACGTTCTAGCAACATCTAAGGTCATATGACAGTGCACACTCATGAAGACTTAATAGTGCTTCCCCGCGCAAATCCATCTCTACAAACTCACCTTAGAAAACTAGCAAACTTATCTAAGCAATTTAACCGTTTAACAAATAATATAAAAAATGAGCCACAAGTGAGACAATTACTTTTCATTTTTGGTACAACGGTATATTCATCAGAACATACAATTCTTTCCAGCGCCGAGGCACTGGTCTTCCGGCAGTTTACATTTTTGTTTGGGATAAAGTAATTATTCAGCTGAATATGACATTTGTCAGCACCGATCCTGTAGAATTAAGGGAGTGGCTCCTGCTGTATAATGTACAGCACCAGTCACTGTAGTTCATGCAAAAATGGGGAGCAGCACCGAGTACAAAGTGTATACTCGGGGCAACTCAAACAATCGTTGTGAGTTACATTTGATCTTTTATAAAACAAGGTAAGTTTATAGTTGACAAGACATTTTGTCTGTCTTATATAATGTTCAATGTGTTTAAACAGGTTGATAGTTGTGTAGGATGTTTGGTGTGTTGATGGTTTGTTCATGATGGTTAAAGGTGGTGACAGGGGAGGGGGGTCCATTGGGGTGGGTGGTGGGGGGAAAAACCTACAGGAGAGCAAGCAAGGATGCGGGGCGGGGGGCAGGATCTCAGAGCTTTGCTAGTAATTACTGCAGTAGTCATTCAAGGGCCTGAATAACCAGGTGGGCTCTATATGCATTTTTGAAGGCAAGTATTGTTTGTGTTTCTCTGACTCTGATAGGGAGGTCATTCCACATGACACTACCTTTGTAGATTGGTGCTCCGATATATTTATTTGTTGACGGGTGTGGTACATTGAGCAGAGTGGAGGCTCCTGTTCTTGTTATTCTAATTGTGCGATCAATGAATTTTTCGTCTTTTGCATGTTTGTGCATTAGTGCCATCAGGTGTCGGTCGCTTCGTTCTGAGAGAGTACCCAATTTGGCTTTCTTGTGCAGTTCAGCCACACTGAGTGTCTTGCCTTGGTAAACTGTTCTCAGTGCTCGGTTCTGAATTCTTTGCTGTTTGATCTTACATTTTTTTGTTAAGAGCTCATATATGATGTCATTCTAATCTATAACAGGCAATATTGTAGTCTTGTACAGGAGCAGTGCAGTGTTTTCACTCATGAATTTCCTTAATTTCCTAAAAGTTGTCAGCTTTAGTGCAAGTGTTTGATTCAGTCTTGCCAATTGTTGGTTCCCATTTAGTGTGGAGTCAAGTGTTGTGCCCATGTATTTGTAGGAGTCCACTTCATGAAGTATGGTTCCACCTATTTGTAGTTGGATTTGAGGGGCTCTAGTGGTAGGTTATTAATAAAGAATAGGAATACCAGGGGTCCTAGGGTGGAGCCCTGTGGCACCCAAGTCCCCTCTATCACTGAAGTAAATGTCATAAGTATAATGAAAAGTCAATGTGTCAGGGGCCATGCCCGAGGTTAATGTTTATCGAGGGCATGAACTCAGAGGGGAGGGAGGTGGCCCGAGGAGCCCTCCACCAAAACTGAGGAGAGGGCTCGAGGGGCGCCCGAGGCGGCGATCCGTGGGACGTAGGCGTGGACCGAGGCGGAGGTCCAGGTCCCCTGCTCCATAATCTCCGAGAGGGGAACCCCGGCACGCTGGCAAGCCTGGGCCGCCCCCCGGCGGAGGCTGTGGAGAGTGTAACCGTCGGGGGCGGGCACCCCGAGGGCCGTGAGGGCGCGTCGGAGGATGGCCGTGAGCGTCCGAGGGTCCAAGGGGCGGCCGGAGGGCAGGATAAAGGCAGGATCGGCGGGCCAGGCAGGGGCGAGGGCCACCGAGGCGTTCCAGGCGGCGACGGGGCAGAGAGGGCCCCCGGGGGAGGCGGGGATGAAGAGGGCAACCGCCCCCGAGGGCAGCGCGATGGTCTTGGTGGTCCGGAGGGTAACGCGCAGCCCGCCGGGGGCGGGGCCGACATCGCCGCGTGTGATGGTGTGCGGGCCGCCCCACACCTCGGGGCTGGGGGAGAGGAGGCTAGACTGCCGGAGCATCCCGTAGTACCCGAGGAGGAGGGCGGTGCGGGGGATGACGCCCGAGGGCCCGGCGAGGGCGAGATGGTGGGCGACGGCGGCGAGGGTGGTAGGCGTCAGAGGCGGGGCGGGGCGGGCCACGTGGCCGGAGGCCCGCTCCCCGCCGCGACAGACGTCTCTGGCGAGGCGCGAGGTGAAGGCGCTCGGGTCGCCCCCGGCCGCCTCCAGCCAGGAGCGCGCCCCGGAGAGGGCGTTCCGGACGGAGGCCGGCGCCAGAGGGCAGGCGTAGAGCGAGGCGGTGTCATCGAAGGGCGTCGGGGCGACATCTAAGGGCGTCGGGGCGAGAGGATCCCAGTGGTGGCCCGAGGCGAACTGGACGTAGCCTCGGGCCTGTCCACGTCGGTTCCTCCAGGTGGAGGGGGCGAGGGCGGCGATGCGGAGGCCGTCCACGGCAGTGACCTCGGTGGCGGAGTACCCTGCATTAGAGGGTAGGATCGTAGGGGAAGTCATCATGGTCGGCATCGGCGCGTTCAAGCCCGAGGCGGGCGACCTCGTCTCGGGCAACGCCCGCCCACCGACCAGGGAGGTGGGCGCGGCTCAGGGCGTCGGCCAGGACGAGGTCGACGCCGGGCTTGTGGAGGATGGTTAGTTCAAAGCACGCCTCGGCCGCCATTAGCCAGAGTTCCCGGGCGCACGTCCCGAGGGTGAGGTCGTGGGCCCGTCCCGAGTCGAGGGAGGCCGCGGAGGCCATGTTGTCTGTGTTAATGACCACGTTGGCCCCCGCGATGTCCGCAGGAAGGAGGGTGCGGAGGGCCACGACCAGGTTGACCGCCTCCAGCTCGTGGATTGTTGGGAAGCGGGCCCGGAAAGCCCTGGAGTACCCTCGGGCGTAGTAGCGCCTGGGGGAGTAGGCCCCGCCTTCGGTGAGGCAGGAGTCGCACTCGATGACGATCCTCCGGGTCCCCATCGGGCGGAGGAGATGGAGGCCGTTGGTGGCGCGCCCATAGGCCGCAAACCAGGCCAGGTCCCGGAGGGCGTCGTCCCCTAGGGTGATGGCGGCGAACCCGCGGCAGCTGCGGAGGGCCGCTAGGAGCCGCGCCATGAACTTCCTCGTGGGAAGCACGCAGCTGCCGACGTGGTTGAGGCGGCCGAGGATGCTCTGGAGTTCCTGGCGCCCGAGGGTAGGCCGGGCGGCCCGGGCCTCGCAGTCGGTGACGAGCTCGTCGACTTTGTCGGGGGCGATGCGAATCGTCATGGCCTCGCTATCGACGGCGAACCCGAGCCAGGAGATTCGCACCGCCGGAGGGTGGCACTTCCCGGGGGCGACCTCCAGGCCGAGGGCGCCCACGAGGGCAATGAACCCGTCGAAAGCCTTGCGGGCCCTGAGGTAGGTGAGCTCACACCCGACAAAGTCGTCCACGTACACGAGGGCGTGGAAGCCCTCGCGCTGCAGGATCCAGGCCACCGCGGCGGTCACCCTGACGCAGGCGGCGCCCGAGGAGCGGCAGCCAAAGGGGAGGGCGAGGTCGACATATGTCGCGCCCTCAAAGGCGATCCCATATAAGGGGCAGGAGAGGGGGTCGGCGCGTAGCTGGCGGTAGGCCCTGGATATGTCTGCGGTCCAGGTGTAGGCCCCGGTACCCAGTCGGATGAGGCGGCGGCCCACGTCGGCCACGGACGGGAGCCGGTAGGCGTGGGGCCTACCCAGGTACTCGCGGCGGGGTATCCCAGCGTTAACGCTGTGGCCAGGAGGGTAGGAGAGGTCGACGATGACCCGCCTCTTACCCGGGTCGGATTTGGAGCGGGTCATCATGGGGGAGACCTGGGCCCAGGGGGTAAAGGGGGGGGTGGTGAAGGGGCCGGCGAGGGCACCATGGGCGAGCTCGGTGGTAATGAAGTCACGGAGGTGGACTTGGTGCTCGGGGGCCTCCCGATGGTTGGTGTATGTGGGCCGGGGGGGGGGGGGGTGCTGGCGGAGTAGTTGGCGGGGAAGACATATTCGAGGAGGTCTACTAGGTCCTTGTCGGGGTGGTCTCGGAGGCGGAAACGCCAGGCGGGGATGTGGAGGCCTGAGGGAAGGGGGATGCGGGCGGCCAAAAAATTAGGGAGGCTCGTATCGCGGAGGGTATGGTAGGCTCGGGAGAAGGTGGGGTGGCGGCTCCAGGCGGCGCCGGATAGGTGGGGCCATATGGAGAGGAGGGTGGGGCGGTAGGCGGTAGGAGTGGGGCCGCAGGAGGGGGCGGCGGGGAGGGTGTCCTGAATGCTGGGGTTGACGACCTCTGCGACGGTCTCGCTGAGGTCGCCGGAGGCAGTCGCGGGGGCGGTGATCACGTCCATCCTGACGGTGTTTATGGCGACTGGGTCGCGCCACCCATCGGGGAGGCGGCCGTCGGCAACCCATGCGAATATGGTTTCCGAGTATCGCCGTACGGTAGGCCAGGGATGTGTAACAGCGTCTCTGAGGACGGTGATGTTGTGGTGGAGTAATCCGGGGAGGGCGTCGGTGGGGAAGGAGGGGTGGGACTCGAGCATGCGGAGGGCGAGGTTGTACTCCTCCATGGTCGCCTCGCCTCGCTTCAGAGCCTTCCCCTCGGGGCCTCTTTCAATAAGGTCGTGAGGGAAAAGGTAACCTGGGGGTATACCTTTTCGCCGCCCGCTTCCCTGCGCCTCGGCGGACTCCAGTATCTCCCTGACCGCGTCGGCCGCGGATGCGGGGGAGCGGTCGGGGGCTGGGTGGATGGCGGCGGGGCGGGGGGCGGCGGAGGCGGCTTGCTGTGTGGCGTAGAGGCCTCGCCTGAGGTACGGCTGGTATGTGGGGTGGACGTCGCTGGCGGGCGTCGCAGAGGCGTAGGCGGGCGTCGGAGAGGCGGGGGCGGAGAGGAGGCGAGGGTGCGTGGTCGGGGGGGCACCCCCTCCAGTCCCGGCGGCGAGTTCTTGAAGCATGTCTGCGATGCGGTCGGCTATGGACGGGGCCGAGGCGGCCGTTGCCCGAGGTGGAGGCGGGGCGGCAGGGGCGGCGTAGGTTGAGGCCCGAGGGGGGGCGAGGGCGATCGACTCGACCAGGGCTGTGAGGTGGTCGATGGCGCCGGCCTGGCATTGCATGGCGGCGGCCTGGGCGTCCATCCGGGCGTCGACGGCGCTGGCCCAGGAGGTGGCCTCCGACTGGAGACTGGGGGCGGCGGAGGTCGCGGAGGCGGCGTCCTGTGAGGCGGCGGCGTCGTGTGAGGTGGTCGAGGTGCTCCGGCCTCGGCGCGGTCCGCGGCGGCCCGGGGGGCGGCCCCGGGGGCGTGATCCGACTGGCATGACGGTGGTAGTGTGAGCGTGGGCCCGGGAGGCGAGGTGGCGTGAGGCGTCGTGTGAGGCGGCGTCGCGTGAGAGCCAAAGTAGAAAATAGGGTCCGGGCCTGGAGGGTGGAGAGAGGCGAGTGGCGAGGAGCAGCTAGGGCGGCCGGTTATAAGGGCCGAGGGAGAGGGGGGGGGGGGAAAGTTATGTCAGCGGCCCAACGGTCGCGGCAGGGGAGAGGAAGGAGAGAGGGGGGGGGGGGTTATCCTTCCCCGCCACGAATCAAACGCAATGCGAGCATTACGACCAATGTGTTTAAACAGGTTGATAGTTGTGTAGGATGTTTGGTGTGTTGATGGTTTGTTCATGATGGTTAAAGGTGGTGACAGGGGAGGGGGGTCCATTGGGGTGGGTGGTGGGGGGAAAAACCTACAGGAGAGCAAGCAAGGATGCGGGGCGGGGGGCAGGATCTCAGAGCTTTGCTAGTAATTACTGCAGTAGTCATTCAAGGGCCTGAATAACCAGGTGGGCTCTATATGCATTTTTGAAGGCAAGTATTGTTTGTGTTTCTCTGACTCTGATAGGGAGGTCATTCCACATGACACTACCTTTGTAGATTGGTGCTCCGATATATTTATTTGTTGACGGGTGTGGTACATTGAGCAGAGTGGAGGCTCCTGTTCTTGTTATTCTAATTGTGCGATCAATGAATTTTTCGTCTTTTGCGTGTTTGTGCATTAGTGCCATCAGGTGTAGGTCGCTTCGTTCTGAGAGAGTACCCAATTTGGCTTTCTTGTGCAGTTCAGCCACACTGAGTGTCTTGCCTTGGTAAACTGTTCTCAGTGCTCGGTTCTGAATTCTTTGCAGTTTGATCTTACATTTTTTTGTTAAGAGCTCATATATGATGTCATTCTAATCTATAACAGGCAATATTGTAGTCTTGTACAGGAGCAGTGCAGTGTTTTCACTCATGAATTTCCTTAATTTCCTAAAAGTTGTCAGTTTTAGTGCAAGTGTTTGATTCAGTCTTGCCAATTGTTGGTTCCCATTTAGTGTGGAGTCAAGTGTTGTGCCCATGTATTTGTAGGAGTCAACTTCATGAAGTATGGTTCCACCTATTTGTAGTTGGATTTGAGGGGCTCTAGTGGTAGGTTATTAATAAAGAATAGGAATACCAGGGGTCCTAGGGTGGAGCCCTGTGGCACCCAAGTCTGACCCTATGTGTGCTGGACTCATAGTTGTTTAGTTTTGTGCACGGCATCCTGTTCTTGAGATAATTTGTGAAGAAATTATATAATTTGTTGCCTAATCGAGCTCTTGCTACTTTCTGCATCAGGATCTCGTGGTCAATTGTATCAAATGCCTCCTTGAAATCAAGGAAGACAGTGATTGTTAGTTCACCTTTATCCATGTTGCCCAAAAGTTCATCCAGTACAGATGCCAGAGCCCCTGTGGTGGATTTGTTTTTCCTAAATCCATTTTGCTGGTAGGTCAGATAGTTGGATGATTCAAGGAATGCTTTAACTTGGTCATGTATAATCTGTTCAATGAGTTTTCCTGGAAGTGGGAGGATTGAAATTGGTCGCAGTTCACTGCAGTATCTTGGGTTATTGGTCTTGGGGATTGGCGTACTGTAGCTACTTTCCATGCATCGGGGAAGATGCCTGTTTTAATTATTAAGTTGTACATATGTGTGAATTCCCTAATTAATGTTGTTATTACCATCTTTATAAGGGCAGTACTGATGTCTTTTATAGCAGACGATTCATAGGATGATATTTTATTTGTTCTGTCTAGGATTTCATCACAAGGTATTTCTTGGAGATCATAGTTGTGGTTATTTAGTTTGGCTTGGTAACATTTTTGTTGCGCTGTTACTCAGTTAAATTTACTGGCTAACCTTTCTGTTATCTCGATGAAATAGTTATTGATTTCTTCAGTAAGTAGGTTATCAGGTATCACGTTGCCAGATTCTTCATTGGAAAGGCTACTAATTTTGGTCTGGTTTGTTGGTTCAATCTGTTTGAGTACAAACCAGCATTTTTTGGCATTGTTTCGCTGTTTGTCTAGTTAGTCTTGGAGAAATCTTGCTTTGGCTTTTCTGACTTCATTTCTTGTTTTCCTGGTCATACATTTGGCTATGAACCCATCACCAGGGTCTTTTGATATTACAAATTTGTGTCTGAAGTAGTCTCTGTCTTGTTGTAGTTCTGTTAGTTCATCATTAAGGTACCCAGCCATGTTAGTTATAATAGTGAGCTCTACTAGGGGACAGTGCATATCAGTTGATTTTGTTATTGTTGTGTTAAGCATTTCCCAGCATTTGTTTGGGTCTTGTTCCAGTAGGAGCTCTCTTTGGTTGAATTCCTGCAGTGAGTTTTCCAATTCTCTCTGATCACAGTTTTGGTATGAGCGTCCCCAGTAGGTGGCAGATCTCTTGTCATTCCTTATTTTCTTTTTTAGTATTTATATTGGTTTGTGGTCACTTATATCATAATTGATAACTCCTGCATTGGTGCAGTGCTTAATATTGGTGAATGCTAGGTCTATTGCTTTGTCAGAGGTTCTGGTTATCCTGGTTGGTTTGTGTATCATTTGCTGTAGCTCATGATCTGCATCAAATTGTTTCATTGTTCCACACTGAGTCAGTTTCTTTTCATTGTAATCCACATTACAGCCTCCTAGTATGAATATCTCATATTTGACCATGTCGGTTATTTGTCTCATGGATTCTTTTAGAAGGACTATTCCTTCATTTAGATTGCCATCTGGAGGCCTACATATGTTGCTGATGAGTATACTCTTGGTGTGAGATCTGTTACAATGTAAATAGTTAGATCCTTCATGTGGTGCATACAGATGCGTTGGGAGGCGGAATAATTATGTATATAGCGAACCAAGGTGATATATCATATATGAGTTACATAGGTTATATCATCATAGAGATACATAAATGTACATGAAGGTATTGTCGTGGAGGTGATGAAAATGGGAAACATTGCGCCTACAGTGGGAATTGAACCCACATCTCTTGGATTCCGGGCCAGTGTGCTAACCATTACACCAGCTAGGCTCCCTGATGTCACCACGCTACCCATGCCTACCTGTCTATGTGGCTTCTTGCCTGAGAGCTCACTGCAGACTACTACACTTGTCGCGCTAGAATTACATGTCTTTTACTGTTTACAATCACATATATACACAAACAATGCACTTACATATTTACACAGGGTTGGTTCAACGACTATACAGTGCCAACCAGTGTCATCTGAGTGACACAAATGGGAAATATTGCGCCTAGTGTGGGAATAGAACCCACATCTCTTGCATTCTGGGCCAGTGTGCCAATCATTGCACTACCCAGGCTCCCTGATGTCACCACACTACCCACGCCTACCTATCTATGTGGCTCCCTGCCTGAGAGGTCAGTGCAGGCTACTACAATATATAGCATACGTGAGTAATTAAGGCCCAAGAGTCCTGGTCAGCGATATTAAACTAATGCCCCAGAGTTTAATTTAGAAAGGAGTTCTGTGGAGTTCAGGCTTCCTGAGGGATTAGCGGAACACACATATTGTGTAGTATTCTTTTTATTGCGGGGGTACATTAGTTGATTAAGCGGGGGAAATTTCAATCACGGACAATTGGTCTTCCTCATTCCACTGCTCCTTGCCCTATCCTATTGATGTCAAGTGCCAGGCTAGCTAGCGACAAGTATCAATTTTTAAGTCATTGGTTTGACACGGCCTGGGTTCGAACCCGGGGGTTCGAATCCCACGACCAGAACGGGAGGTGGACGTTCAACTCATTCGGCCATCGCATTTAAAAAATGTCTATTGACATTGTTGATATTTCCTGTATCATTCATCAGCTATTCCCCGTATTAAATGCATCCATAATATATGTATGGTCAGCATAATTTGCGAATATCAATTCAGCCCAAGCGTCTGTTTAGAAGTCACTTCATTAATCAAAATGCTGAAGCGAGCTGGTATTTTCTTAGATATTGAACTATTTTCTTCATTTTATACCGGTGTTGCAGTTTCCGCCGGCCACCAGTTTCCTTGGTATGCATCGCTTCAGTGCATGCATCAAAATCGAACAGCATTGTCACTAATCTTTTTGGTAAAGATGTTTTCTATATGTGTACCAAGCAATTTATTTCTAGGTGGTGTGGTTTTAGAGATATTTCACTTTTTCTGTAAGAAGATTGCTCATAGCCATTGACAATGCATTTGAGTGTATGTGTACTGCGGAGACTGGCGGACGGCGGAAACTGCGACACCGGCTTCACATTGTGCGCATGGCAGATGAGATGGGATAGCTGAATCGGTGAGAGGGCTGGCTGGCGTCCCATGTGGGATGTCGTGGGTTCAATCCCCGACCGAGCCAAACCAATGACTTAGAAAATTGATACTTGTCATTCCGTAGCATGGCACATAACATTTCCAGGATAGGGCAATGACTGGTTTGCTCAGGATTAAGTAATGTGACTGAGTGTGATATTTGGACATATCAGCGGCCACGTCTCTCAGCGGGGTACCGGGCACGGTGTCTGAATCGTAGAGCGCGGGCCTCCCGTGCGAGATATTGGGAGTTCAGTTCCAGGTCGAGTCAAAACAGTGACTTATAAAATTGATACTTGTCGCTTCCTAACCTGTTCCTCAGCATTAATAGGATCGGGCAAGGACTGGTTAGCTCAGTATCAGGATAACTTGACTGAGTGGGATAACGGGTCATGGTATCGGCAGCCTGATTTCCCAGTGGTATAAGGGCACCATGAGTGCGTACTGTTACAACTTGGTACCCGTCCTGATATGACCTTAGACGGGCCAGGATGTAAAACTCTAACAACGAATCTACCCAGTGGGGCAGCATTGTAAAGTTGTCATGAGTGTATACTGCTACAGGTCAGCCGGTACCCGTCCTGATATGTCCCTATATGTTGCTAGAACGTTAAGCAAAAATCATCAATCAAACTATTCTGCGCTCAGACACTTTTGTCTCTGGAAGGTTCTTTTTTTCCCTTTTGTAGCAACAGGATGGGATGGATATGTACTCTACTTAACCCACAATTTTCTAGATCTTAAACTGAGGGCGGGAGACCCTTACATCTTTCCACCCCGAAACTCAGACGTGCATCCACTCATGTGTCCGACAAGGGTGGTGCCTTTAACAAGATTGTTTGTTGGAGATTTACGTCCAGGCAACCTCTAAGGTCATAACAGGACCGGCACCAACTTGTGACAGTGCACACTCATGGTGACATTATAGTGCTGCCCCACTGGGAAACCAGGCCGCCGGCACCATAACCCGATATGCCAATCAGTCACATTATACTGACACTGAGCTAACCAGTCCTTGCCCTATCTTATTAATGCCGAGCGCCAGGCTAGGAAGCACCAGGTAAGTCTATCAATGTTATAAGTCATTGGTTTGAATAGACCGGGAACTGAACTCCCAATCTCCCATACGGGAGGCTCGCGCTCTACCGATTCGACCGCGCTCGGTCCTTTAACAAGGAGCAGTTACTTTCTCATGAACCTTGTTTTTTATCGAGTGTCCCTCCTCCCGATCGCTCTAACTCTCTCGCGCTTGAAGTTGATGAGACTTTCTCTCTAAATCTAAGTAACAGATATTTCATTCGATACCGGAAGTACTGTGAAAGTACAAAGGTGGTGCGCATGCTCACCATGACCTCGCCGATGTTCCCCAGATGGCGTGTGTGTATGTACATGTATATATAACATATAACTACATACTTCACCCAGCACTACACTAACGAATTGTCCCTTTATGGTCCAAGCCCTTTGATGTGACGCTGAGGATCAATAATAAAATAAATGGGGCGTCTCCGTAGAAACACACCTGCCTCGTGCTGCCCCCTAGTGGAGGAATGTGTATGACTTGCGTAGCGACGCATAATCAATCAGCCGAGTTGCTGGCGACGGAAGCTGGCCAGGTTGATGCGTCTGCGCATGCGCCGCCGTTGGGAGACTGGTTCTGGGTAGGCGGCATGCCGGTGACCTTATAGCCGCGGCGTATATTCTACTCCATGTTCCAGTCGGGTCCGCATGCCACCTTGCGTCCATCCGTCTCCGCTTCCCGTCACCGCTCATTCATCTTGTCGGGGGCTTCAGGCATTCTCCTCATTATATTCCTATTCGTCTTCATTCTCTGCCGCTTTCTCATTCCTGCCATTCTCTTCTCCATTCTCCTTCTCTTCCCTTTGCTTCCCTTCCTTTCCCTTCATTTCCCTTCATTTCACTTCCCTTCCCTTCCATTCCCTTCCTTTCCTTTCCTTTCGCTTCATTTCGCTTCATTTCCCTTCATTTCCATTCATTTCACTTCCCTTCCTTTCCCTTCTTTTCTCTTCGCTTCCCATCCCTTCCTTTCCCTTCATTTCCCTTCCATCCCCTTCCTTTCCCTTCATTTCCCTTCCCTTCCCTTCATTTCTTTTCCCTTCCTTTCCTTTCCTTTCCCGTCGCTTCCCTTCGCTTCCCATCCTTTCCCTGCCTTTCCCTCCCTTTGCCTTCCTTTTTCTTCATTTTCCTTCCTTTCCCTTCATTTCCCTTCACTTCGCTTTATTTCACTTCCCTTCCATTCCCTTCCTTTCCCTTCTTTTCTCTTCGCTTCCCTTCCCATCCTTTCCCATCCCTTCATTTCCCTTCCTTTCCCTTCCTTTCCCTTCTTTTCCCTTCATTTCCCTTCATTTCCCTTCATTTCCCTTCATTGCCCTTCCTTTCCCTTCCTTTCCCTTCCTTTCCCTTCTTTCCCCTTCTTTTCCCTTCCTTTCTCTTCATCTCCCTTCCTTTCCCTTCCTTTCCCTTCCTTTCCCTTCGCTTCCCATCCATTCCCTTCGTTTCCTTTCCCAGTCCTTTCCCTCCCTTTCTCTTCATTTTCCTTCCTTTCCCTTCCTTTCGTTTCCCTTTTTTCCGTTCCTTTCCGTTCCTTTCCCTTCCATTCCTTTCCCCTCTTTTCCATTTGCTTCCCATCCCTTCCTTTCCCCTCTTTTCCATTTGCTTCCTGTCCCATCCGTTCCCTTCCTTTCCATTCACTTTCCTTCGCTTCCTTTCTTTCCTTTCCCTTCCCTTCCCTCCTTTCTTTTCCCTTCCATTCCTTTCCCTTCGTTTCCCTTTTTTCCCTTCCTTTCCCTTCCTTTCCCTTCCTTTCCCTTCATTTCCCTTCCTGTGTCTTTGTTTCCCTTCCTTTCCCTTCCTTTCCATTCGCTTTCCTTTGCTTTGCTTCCATTCCCTTGTTTTCCTGTCCCTTCCTTTCCCTTCCTTTCCCTTCCTTTCCCTTCCTTTCCCTTCCTTTCCCTTCCCTCATCTACTGAGTCTCCTTCTCGCCCTTCAGTAATTACCCCACATCCAGTCATTCTACTTCCTGTCCTCTCCTCTTCTAACCCACTCTTCTTTTTCTTCTTTCCCCTCATATTCTAGTTCTTTTGCTTCTAGTTCCTCTTTTTTCCCCTTACTCTTCTTACCCACCTTTAGTCTTTTCATTCATTTTCTATTTTTCTACTTTTTCTTCTCATTCTTCTCTATGTTCCATTTCACTTACTTCTCTTTCTTAGTTTTGCCTTTTCTTCGTTTTCTTCCTCCTTTCTTCTCCGTCTTCTTCTAAATGTTCTTCTAATTCTTCTTCATTTACTCATACATGGTACATCTTCATCCACTTAACTTGCTCCTTCTTTGTTCATCTGATTAGCACACGGAAGTAGTGTGATATCGGGTCATGGTGAAGGCAGTGTTATAAAACCAACTTGAGTTATCGAAAGGCCCTGTCACACTATGCCGTATTGCATCAGCGTATGCCGACGTATATGATTTCATGGCAACACGTTGGTGTACGCTGGTGTATGCTGGTGTACGCTGGGGTACGTTGAGACAAGTTTTGGGTATGTTATGGGTATGTTTGGCATAAGTAGCATTGGTTAAAGCCCACTGGTGTACACTGAGATAAGTTATGGGTAAGTTTGGCATGAGTTGTATTTTTGAGTGTGTTCAAAATTCTGCCGTATGACAGCGTATGTCGCCATATGCTGAAGCAATACGGCATAGTGTGACAGGGCCTGTACCGACAGCACTCTTAGGTCACCATGATTAATCATGTCAGATCAGGGATTAGTAGCGTGGTAGCACTCTAGAAACACCATGCCTCATTATACAGACAGCACATTAAAGCCAGCATGGGTCATTGTGCTGCTAGAACGGTATTTTATCGTGGCTGCACTGTTAAGACAACATGAGTCCTAGTGCCGGCAGCACAATATCCCAGTGTGACAGCACTGTAAAGCCACCATGAGTCATAGTCCAGGCAGGACGGTGTCCCATCGTCATCATCATCATCATGCTGTCGGTCGCAGTGCGGCAAAGACTGCTTTCATTACTTGACTGCACTGTACATTTCATGAAAGCTGCCTGCAAAAGTGTTGAAGTGCTGCTGGTTTTTGCAAGTTACCAGTGGCACTCTCTCAGGGAGCAAATAGAGGTTTCACACTACAAGAACATGTCCAGACAGGCGCAAAACTATGTGTCCCTGCAGTGGCCAGTCGGGAGATGTTGGGAGTTCCATACATCAACTGCCCTTAAGGCTGCCACAGTGACATGGTTTTCTGTTTAGGGTTTTCTCCCTTAGCCTTCGGTTTTGTCAAGAACCTGTACCAAAAGGCAGTGGTTTACAACTCTGCAGGGCAGGGGCGTCAAACCCCCTGAGTTATTGCAATACCTGCATACCCAAGTCCCATCGTAGCGACACTGTAAAGCCACCATGAGTCATGCTACCAGCATCACGGTATCCCACTGTAAAGCACTGTAAAGCACCAGGAGTCATAGTGCCGGCAGCACGGAGTTCCAACGTGGCAGCACTATAAAATCACCACGAGTCATGATACCAGCATCAGAATATCCTAGTGAGGCAGCACTGTAAATCCACCATGGGTCATAGTGTCGGCAGCATGGTGACCCAGCGTGGCAGCACTGTAAAGCCACTATGGGTCATAGTACCGGCAGCAGTATAAAACCACTCTGGGTCATGGCACCAGCAGCATGGCATCCCAACGGGGCAGCACTTTTCAACCGCCATGAATAGCCTGGTCCCAAGACAGTAGCTGTTTTGATATAATCTCAAGTGTTGCTAAGATATGAACCCCTCACAACAAACAAAAGCCGAATTCAGCATGATGTCCTTATTCAAATCTGCCCATTTGACTCAGAAAGCATCCCACGTGTCGCTCACCTCTCCCTGTCGCTCTCCTGGTCACCCTTCCCCCCATCCACAGGGCACGGTGGCCGAATCGGTAGAGCGCAGCCCTCGCGTGCGGGAGATCGGGAATTCAGTTCGCTGTCGAGTCAAATGAATGACTTATAACATTGATACTTTTCGCTTCCTAGCCTGGCGCATGGCATTAATAGGATAGGGCAAGGACTGGTTACCTCAATGTCAGGATAATGTGGCTGTGTGGGATATCAGGTCATGGTGCCGGCTATCTGAGGGCAACACTATAAAGTCACCATGAGCACGCATTGTCACAAGTTGGTTCCCATCCTGATATGACTTTAGATGTTGCCAGCACGTAAACCTCTACCAACCAACCAACCTGGTTCCCCCCTCGCCGCCGCTCTTCCTTCGCCGCCTCGTTTTGGGGGAGAGACTGTTGACCCGCTGTTGGCGGGTAAACAGATTATATACCTCCACTCGTGCTCGTCCCACTGCCCGCCAGAGGGCGCGTCTCCAGTGCGCGGCCACCTCAATGAAGCACGCCCCTGCATACTGATATCTCCCACCTCATCCCGCCACCTCCTCCCACCACCTCCTCCCATCTCCCCTCCACACACCCACACACTCTGCGGGCTGGGCGCAGGTGTTGTCCGTAGATATTGAAGTGGCTGGCGCCATCTGCTGTCGTGTCTCTTCCCTACTCACTTTATTTTAATTATTTATGATATATATATATCTGTGATGTATAGAGCATTATGCGAGTATAACGGTGCAGAAAGGAATTATTTTGTTATATGTTTTATTGCACCGAATATTGTATATTGTCTCCAGCGCCATGCTCATGACTTGTGGCGCCACCTCCGGGGCCTCCTCGCACCTACCATATATATATATATATATATATATTATATAATATTTATATATATATATGGTAGGTGCAAGGAGGAGTCCCATTTATATATATATATATATATATATATATCTATATATATATATATATATATAATTATGTATATACAATATATAACAGTTATTTCCCGAATTCTATTATTTTAAGTGTTTAAAAAAAAGACAACTATGAAATGGAGAGAACGGTTAGAGTGAGAAATGGAAAGGGGAGTGGATAATGGGGTTTGTGGTTTGAGCAATAGAAAGGGGAGTGAAGAGGGGGGAATGTACATGGCAGTTGCGGAAAGGAATGGAGAGGGATTTTAGGGGTGATAGGGAGGGAACTGGGAAGGGGAGGGAGCAGGGTCGAGAGGGGAGGAGGTTGGGAGAGGGAGTTTGTCGGAGTGTGGGAGAGGGAGGGTGGGTGGATCGCGAGAAGGGTGGAAATGTGAATGAGGGTAGCAGAGAGAATGAAGGGGGCAGAGGGGAGGGCGAGGAGACCAGTGAAATACTGGAAACAATAAAAGCCGCCCGCCCGACCATACTTTTTTATTTTAGAAGGACGATCACCAACTGTTTTTTGTTGGCCTTATAGATGAAAACGATCCGTCCTCGGGTTAAGATAAGGTGGTTAGCGACAGTCACCTGCAAATAAACTTATAGCTAGGCCTAATATACACGCCACATTCCATACTACTTCGCCCATAATCATTCCTATTGGGTGTGCTAAGCCGGGATTGCCAAATGTGTTGAACGTCAGCCTCCCAGTTTGGTAGGTCTTGGGATTCTAACACCCATGTTGGACCTTGATAACAGATTCACCCTGTACTCGCAGTACAGGAGTGAACGAGAACATAGTCTAAATACCGGCGAAAAAAGCTTGAGTATGGAACAGGAAGTAGAATGCCTACCACCAGTATCAAATGGGTACTTATATCGGTACAGAGTTGGTGAAATGGGAGATAATGGAAAAAGACAAGATGGCGGCCATAGAACGCCATCGATTTCACCTTTAAATTCTATTAAACTATATGTTTTATTATACTCAAAGGTAGCGGGGAAATATTAAGACATTCATAAAGTATAAATATTGCTTTTAAGATTGTGGATTTAGGCTCTCATTTAATTTCCCCGCTTTTTCAACAGCTTTTATATAGGGTTGGTATTAACCCGTGTACTGCGAGTACAAGCTGAATCCTTTATCTAGTTGGAACCCTGGTCCGGTCAAACCAATGACTTTAAAATTTATACTCGTTGCTGCGTAGCCCGGCGTTTGGTATTACATTGTACTAGGTTAGGCCGAGTAGCGGTGGAATGAGATACGAATTGTGCGCGATTGAAATTCCCCTGCTTAATCAAGTAATCAACCAACAAACACAAAAAATACACTTTCTAGACATGCAAATTAACTTATTCTTAATTTGTATAAAGAAATCCGAGCACGAGTTGAACACGAGTTTCCTTTGCGACAGCTCGTTGGTTTGAAAGGCGGCCGAGTTAAACCATGATTTTAAAATGTTGTCTTGTCGCTGTCTAGCCTGGCGCTTGGGACTACTGGGATGAGGCGATGAGTGGTGGAATGAGCAATACCAATTGTCTGTGATTGCAATTTCGTCTGACTAATCAACAAATGTAACCAATTAAAACAAAAAGATTTAATTAAAAATTGAGAAACGGCTTAGATAGTTTGTTCATCGTTGTCTGTGAACAGAGAGTGCTGTGTATCCATTATTATTAAAACTGCATAGTCCGTTGAAAGCATCCAACATTCGAAACATAGTAATAATAGAAAAAAATAGAATGCCAAGAGTGCCCCCAAAAAACCCCTAACATAGGCTACTAAGAATACCAACAAACTATCTATCTCCTACTGAAATGCAGGTAATCAAATAACTTATTAGCAGTTACTGTTTGGTAAGACAACACCAGCACTACAGCTGGCCAGCATTGAAAACAAGCCTGGGTCCCCGGGCTTACATGCTATGGACAGTATAAATACAGCAAAACAACTAAATAAGGCAAATATCTAAATTAGACTCTACATATCTACTTTAAATACTGATCTGCTGATGCACTTATTAAACGTTTGTTATCACACATAAAGGAACAATAGTTAATTTAATAGAACCTGTTACCGCAGACGCCTATGGTGTCAGACTTGTGGCATGCATGCCACAATTAATGGTGCATGCTTGCATTTAAAACATCTCACCAGACGGGATGGCCGAATGGGTTAGAGCGTCCGTCTCCCGTGTTGGTAGATCGTGGGGTCGTGGGTTCGAACCCTGGTCGAGTCAAACCAATGACTTAAAAATTGATACTTGTTGCTTCCTAGCCTGGCGCTCGGCATTTTTAGGATAGGGCAAGGACTGGTTTGCTCAGTGTCAGGATAATGTGACTGAGTGGGATATCAGGTCATGGTGCTGGTGGCCTGGTCTCCCAGTGGGGAAGCACTATAAAGTTGCCATGAGCGTGCACTGTCACAAGTCGGTACCCATCCTGATATGACCTTAGATGTTGCTAGGGCGTAAAACAACAATCAACACTTTAAAACATCTAAAAAGTTAACCATTTGGAGAAAAAAAAAAGTTACTTCCAACTAAAGTAACGTAGCTCATAACAATCAATTTAATATATTTATCTTAGAAAAATGACATAAAATCAAAACAATCGGACTATGCAACTTTAATGTATTGAGTTAGACAGCGACTATACTATAAGTGGACCGCCTCATGTGGCGGTTGGAGATTACATTTACCCGATCACATTCCCAGGTCACGTGTCTCGTCTGGCTTACTTCCAGCGCGTCTGGCCTAAGATGAAATGCATGTATGTTCCGGCGAACATCGCCATTTGGGGGGTGGGTGGCAATGAAGATGTCTGCAACTTTAGACTGTTTGTTTGTTTGTTGGAGTTTGACGTCCTGGCAACAACCAGTGTCTCATCCAGACGCGCACCGACCTGTGACAGTTTACACTCATGGCGATGTTATAGTGCTGCCCCACTGGGTGATCAGGCCACCAGCACCATGACCCGATATCCCACTCAGTCACATTATCCTGATACTAAGCAAAGAAGTCATTACCGTATCCTAGTAATGACGAACGCCAGGTTAGGTAGTAACAAGTATCAATTGAATTTTGATTCAACCAGGTTTTCGAACTCTTGACCTTCCGTACGGGAAGCTTGCGCTGGGTTACCGCATCTGATTGCCAATTTAGAACAGGCCTGTCGTGTTGGGGGGGGGGGGGGGGGGGATGGGAGGACGTGAAGAAAACGAACTTTGCAATCAGAGTGGGACTCTAGCCCTGATATATTTCAGGGCTAGTGTCTTAACCATTATGCTATCTAGACTCCCTGATGCAATCACCCTATCCATGCACATGTCTATGTGGTCTCCTTGCATCAGAGGTCAGTGCAGATTACTTCCCGCATTGCTCCCCTGACCAGACGGGATGGCCGAATGAGTTAGAGCGTCTGTCTCCCGCATTGGTAGATCGTGGGGTCGTGGGTTCGAACCCTGGTCGAGGCAAACCACTTACAAATTTATATTTGTTGCTTCCTAGCCTGGCGCTCAGCATTATTAGGATCGGGCAGGGACTGGTTAGCTCGGTGTCAGGATAATGTGACTGAGTGGAATATCAGGTCAAGGTGTTGGTGGCCTGGTCTTCCAGTGGGGCTCACTATAAAGTTGCCATGAGTGCGCACTCTCCTAAGTCGGTACCCGTCCTGATATGACCTTAGATGTTGCTAGGATGCAAAACAACAAACAAACAAACAAGCATTCCACCCTAGAATCATGTCTTTTAAATGATTTACATCCAAAAGTCATCATGTAATGCTTACAATTACATACACATAGGTTTTATTTGTTGTTGAGGTTTTGCATCCTAGCCACATCTCTGGTCACATGAGGACGGTATCCATACAGCTAATGCGCTTACACAGTGGTGTGTTCACCAAACATCCAGGATGTAGCTTGTGGTGGATCGTGGTCATGGAACCTCTGTCACGAGAGTGGTGTAAACAAAGGGGAGATTGCATCTAAAGTGGTTCTTGCCCTATCCTATTAATACCGACCACCAGGCTTCAATTTTATATGTCATTGGTTTGACTTGACCGAGAACCGAACCCGAATGGAATGCACTGCCTGAACATGTCATAGAAGCGCCTTCCGTCAACGCCTTCAAAGGCAGACTGGATAAGCATTGGAGGGGGCTGCAATATTGCACACATCCGGTACTTGATGTGTTTAATCCTAGTAAATCAAATTTTGACATGCATCGACCTGATACAGGCTTATAAGCCTAACAAAATCAGAAGCGGATGAGTATGAGTGAGTATGAGTATGCCATGCCTGGCAATAGCTGTCACTGCTGCTGGTTCGAGCGGACTCGACCACGTAAGCGGAGGTGCGTGCATACCGGCACCCCAACGAACCCAATCTATGTGGAATATTTAGCCAATTGAGGTCGGTTGGTTGTTGGAGTTTTACGTCCTGCCAACATCTAAGTTCATATCAGGACAGATACCGACGTGTGACAGTGCACACTCATGGTGACTTCATAGTGCAGCCCCACTGGGAAACCAGACCATCATCACCATAACCCAATATCGCACTCAGTCACATTATCCTGACACTGAGCCGACCAGTCCTCCCCCTGTCCTAATAACGCCGAGCACCTGGCTAGGAAGCGACACATATACAATTTTTAAGTCATTGGTTTGAGTCGACCATCGTTCAGACCCGTGTGTTTGAATCCCACGACCTACCAAAAATGGGAGGCAGACGCTCAACTCATTTGGCCATCGCGTCTGGTAATTAAGCCAGTAGATGACTGGCCCTATGGGCTTATTACCTCTGGGGCACATTGGGGCCCGGCGCCAGGGCATCCCATTTGGGGTACACATGTCCATCCGCTCGCGCCCACACGCGACCTTGACCCCATCATGACCCCCAACCTCACGCCACTAACCAACCAGTCCCCGACATCCCCGGCTACCGGTATCATGGCACTGCTCTTTTTATTTTATTTGTTTAAATTCTTTCTTTATTTGATCCCACCCTCTCTCCCACCTCCGCCGTCTCCTTCAGGGTATCCATGCCCTGCTTCCCCATGGCAACCAATCTTCCCATTTTCCAGCTAATATACACATATATCACACTTCATTGATACCAGCCGACTATATATATTCTTTATAATATAATTCATTAATAGCTATTTTTAGCTTTACTTCAACCTCCTCTTCTCCCACCCACCCCCGAATAAAACCAACTAGAAAAGAAAGTCCTACAAACAACATACTTTACCAGCACAGACAGCTATTTTAATAGGCTTAATACGCTGATATTATCGCCTATCAGGAAGTCCTGTCATGTTATGAGTGTTTAATTAATCATCATTTGACTTTAATTGATGCATTCTTTCTGTGCACTAATGAGATCAAAACAACACACCGAAAGATCAATGTGATAAATTCGTTTGCCAATTAAGCTTTGCAGTCGGTGGCAGCACACAAAATATAAATCCATTCGATTCATTCAAATCCCAATAATTCTTCTCAAGTAGAATCTAAAATTGTTAACGCACCCACACCACCTCCCTCAACCCAACTCAGCCTGATCAACCTCATATTATGCTTACATAAATACCCGTAACAGATTCTGTCATTTGTGCACCTCAACGATACCCAATTCTAGCTTAATGTTTATAAATACTAGAGTATATCAATCACTCAATAGTTCCGTCCTCTAGTCGAGGGGTTGGATGCAATGGTTCTCCACTTGTCCCGATGGTGTGCTGTTCTGATAGACTGTGAATAATTCAAGCCTGTCCACTGTGAAATATTTGTAAACCATGATGTTCTTGGTCTCCCTCTCCCTCTGCTGCCATTCACCTTCCCTTCCAACAATGTACGGTATATTGAACTCTGACGAATGATGTGGCCAAAATAAATAAGTTTCTTTGTCTGTATAGTGGCAAACAAGCTTTTCTTATTTTTAATTTTTCTGAGAACTTCTTTGTTGGTGATCTTCTTTGTCCATGATATTTTCATCATCCTTCTTCTTTCACTAGAATATATAATTACTTGTTAATAAATATTACAGTATATACTTACTTGTTAATTAATATTACAGTATATAATTTCAGGCGCAAAATCATGTAAACGCCAATCCAAAAATGGAGTCATCGGATTGATGCGGCCTGGGGTGCGAAACCATGATCTGCCACACTGAAAATGAGCACTCAACTCATTCGGCCACAAGATCGGGAGTTCGGTTCCCGGTCGAGTGAAACCAATGACTTAAAAATTGATAATTATCGCTTCCTAGGCTGGCGCTCATCATTAATAGGATAGGGCAAGGACTGGCTAGCTCAGTGTCAGGAAAATGTGCCTGAGTGGGATATTGAGTCATGGTGCGGGTGGCCTGATATCCCTGTGGGGCAGCACTATAAAGTTGCGATGAGTGTGCACTGTCACAAGTCGGTACCAGTCCTGATATGACATCAGATGTTGTTAGGACATAAAATAATAAACAAACAAGCAAAAACCACATTAATTATCAACACAATGGGGCATGCAATATACCACCCCCAGCAGAAACTGATAATCCAATAACGCCGACTGGCGTCCTGCGACCCCAATGACAAGGTAGCAATTACATGTGCAGGGTTTCCTTGACCTCCGTGACCCCGGGGTCACTAGTGCCGGATGTGGCATTACGCATAATCATGGCAGCGATCTGATGTTGCTCCCAGCATTGCCTCCTCCAGAGTCTGTAGGAATGTATCGGATACAAGCAGGTAGCCAGTATCGTTGGGGGTGATCAAAATGGGAAGTATTGGGCCTAGAACTGGACTCGAACCCATGGGAAATGGGAAATATTGCGCCTTGAGCGGGACTCGAACACACATCTCTTTGCATTCCGGGCCAGTGTGCTAACCATTTCACAACCTAGGCTCCCTGATGTCACCACACTACACACGTTTACCTGTTTAGGCGGCTCCTTGCCTGACAGGTCAGTGCAGACTGCTACACTCGTGCCCCTGGAATTGTAAGTCTTTTAATGCTTACAATTACATACATACAGGAAATGCATTTAGATATATGAGGCTGTTTCAAAAGGTGCTAAGCAATATGAGACAACACTTTGTCCATTGTAATGATCAACATACTATCTGCTTATGTATTTGCTCAGGATAAACTGATTTGTTTTTTAC
The DNA here is from genome assembly GCA_030323885.1 of Branchipolynoe longqiensis. Classification (NCBI taxonomy): domain Eukaryota; kingdom Metazoa; phylum Annelida; class Polychaeta; order Phyllodocida; family Polynoidae; genus Branchipolynoe; species Branchipolynoe longqiensis. The sequence continues at coordinate 95,950,849 of CM059187.1, forward strand.
ATGGTGTTTCATAATCCCAATAGAATACATATTGATTTGAAGCAAATGTCCTTGTGTTTTCAGTGTAACCGTTTCTGCATTGTTTTGTGTCAATCATTACAATGGACAAAAAAAAAGAAGAGTTATCACCTTTGGAGACAGGCTCATATACATACACAGGGCAGGTTCAACATCTATAGAGCGCGGAGCTTGTCCAGGATCATGGTGATGGCAACCAGTGTCATAGAGGGTGATACAAATGGGAAATATTGCACCTAGATCTGGACTCGAACCCACATCTCTTTGCATTCCGCACCAGTGTGTTAACCATTACACCACCTAGGCTCCCTGATGTCACCATTCTACCCAAATATACATGTCTATGCAGCTTCTTGCCTGTCAGCTCAGCGCAGACTACGACACTACTATATATGGGTCATTCTTTGAAACTGAGCGCTAAAGTGTGACATGAAAATCAAAATTGAAAACCTTCCAAATAATAGCAAAAACATTCCCAACTAATAACAGAATTCATGTTCCTATGAAGCTTAATATGTTGTGCTTATGTCAGAGTTTAAACAACCCCCAACTATTTCACTTTTTGGATGAGATCTTATACAAATTTAGCAATATGTTAATATCACTCGTGTACCATGAAAATCAAAGACACATCCAGAACATCATTTTAGCATACACAACAAATTCAAGTAAGTCGGTCCCCGTGCCGATATGGCCTTAGATGTTGCTAGAACGTAAAACAACCACAACCAACCAGCCAACCATCAAAGCCGAAACATTTAGGGTACAATAGCTTCAAATTCATCAAATTTCCTCAGCACAACATACGGAGGAATGACATGTATTTTGTTTAAAATAGTTCAATCGTGTTAATTATGATAACTAAAGCCGTGTTCACACACACAACTTTAGGCCGAACTAGATAAGGCGAACTAGATGAGGCGAACTAGTGTCGTGTCCAGACACGGGGCGGTTTAAGGCGGAAATCGATATCTGCGCATGAGCAAGTCCATACTAACCAGCGCCAGTTTTGGTTAGTCGACGTCACCATGAGAGAGTGTGGGTTCGACCTAGATCTATGCGTCGGATGTCTATTCATATCTACTTTACCTCAGTCTCTATTCAGTAAGACGAAGAGCAAGGTTAACAAATGATTTATTGTGACAGAGTGGAATCTAAGTACTTTTTGTCATGCAAGCATTTCTCATTCAGTACATAGGAATTTAAATAGCGCAGTTTTGCCGACACAATGCCTATTCAGACGGGCTCGCTCTCATATTACCGTACGTTGTACACAAACAATGGAAATAATGGTAGCATGGCGACAAGAGCAGACAAATACTCGCAGATCCCATCATTATCAGTTTCAGTTGGTATTATTGTGTCAGTGGATATAATAAACAAAGGTCAGGTGCTCCTCTTCGGGAAAATGAACAACCAAGGCAGTGATCACATATGTAAGGTTTAATCTCGCGTGTGAAGGAAAAACCCAGGTGGATGGACGGGGTGAGGTCGATCCAGCCAAAATTAAAAAAAAGTAAAGCTTGTTTTATTTAACAATGCTTCTAGAGCACATTGATTTTTGTGTCATCGGCTATTGGACATCAAACATGTGGTCATTCCGACATATTTCTTTGGAGGAAACTCATTGCCACCACATAGCCTACTCTTTCTGATAAGTAGCAAGGGGTCTTTTATATGCACTTCCCCACAGACAGGACAGCACACACCACAGCCATTGATGAACCAATTGTGAACCACTGGTTGGGACGGAAAATAGCCCAAACTGTAAATGGGTCATCTGAGCAGGGTCGATAGAGTGACAGACACCATCACAGGTGGACACTCTACCGCCTGAGCTATGTCCCATTCCTCCAGTCATCATCATGACCGTCATCTTGGGTTGGTTGCAGTCTGTCGTTTTAACAGGTGATTGCTAGATGTGGCGAATTGAAATCCTGGTAACAATAGGTTCTGGCTGGCAACAGTGCAATGAGGGTATGATTATCTGAGGAGTTGAGATGGTGTTCTCTGTGGCGGAGTGGTTAGAGTGTCTGACTTTTTTCTAGGTCGGTCTTCTAATCTGAAGGTCAGTGGTTCGATTACCCATGCCCCCACCTCTGCCAATTTTGATTTCCACCGCTGTGTATAACTTACAGCGACATCAAAGGCCAGTTGCTCTCATACCATGTCGATGTGGTGTGGGAGGTTAAAAATACTTTTGGTCGGTAAAAGTGTAGACTCAGGCTTTCTATCGACAAACTGTCTAATTATGAAAACAAGTCTATTCAGACTTATCCATGATAGGCAGTATAAATCTTCAAGAAAAGAAAAAAAAACATTTGTTGCCCAGGATACTGTATCAATTCAATACAACCTGTTACTGCAGAAGCCTATGCTTTCAGAACAGCTAATTGTGCATGTTGGCACTTCAAATATCACACAAGTTAGTCTTTAAAATAAAATTGACTTCAAACTAAAGGAAGCTGAATTAGAACAATCAATTTGATATATTTATCCCAGAAAAATGACAGAAAGTCAAAACCATCAGACTATGCAACTTCAGTTATGCTCGAATAATTCTTATTCAGCATATATTATTATTTTGAATCAATCCAAAGGTTGTATATTTTATTTTTCCTCTATCGCCATGCATAGTTCTCTTCACTGGTTTCACCATCTCAGCTGAACCTCCCTTTGTTACAATTCCCACTGCCCAGGCCTGGTTTAAATGGCGGCTTAATGGTTACATGTGCGTGTTTCTGATCAGCCAGGCATCACTCTGATTCAAGAGTTAAGGTGTTTTTAAAAAGAATACTTGCGTTATCTAACACAACATCATGCAGTACAGTCGTACACAAACTCCTGCTTCAGTCTGGCCACTTATAAATTCCATCACTACCCTTGTTAAATAACAACAAAGCCTTCTGTTTGTTTGGTTGTTTGTTTAATGACCCCTAGCAGCACAACAAGTAAACATCGGTTATTAGGGGTCATACACTGGATAAAAATATCCAACTAAAAATGTTATTTTTTCTAACAGGTCAAATTATTGAGCACATATATGTATGTCAATAGAGCATACAACTGTGGTCAAATCAGAAGTGGTATATGATAAATCAAATCAGCAGTAAAATACTTTTGTTTATTTTTCATTTTGGGGTAAGTAGTTAATGCTGGAAATCATCTTTAAGAGGTCTATGTTTGTAGAGTATTATTTTAAAATATTTGAAAAAAAAAAAAAATTCATGAAGGGGAGTAAAAGGGGGATATAGGGCTATAGGAAGAAGCAGGTCCGAAAAGGGAGCCAGTAGAACTGAGCGTTGTGCTGAGCTGAAATGTACATGACCGACGTCACTCGAAATGTACATGCAAATAGTTACCATAGTTACGTGTTACTGTTAGATAATACTTCAGTCAGACCATGGTTGCAAATACTTTGCGACCAGAAAAACATCTGGTGGTCGCAAAATGGTCGCAAGTGGTCACAAAACGGTATCCAGTGGTCGCAAAATGGTCGCAAAGTGGTCCTTATTGGTCGCTGACCTGCACACGACCATGGTGGTTGCAAGGAGGTTGCAGCTGCTGCACCGAACACCTCCTTGCGACTAAAATGTTTGCCGATCATTTTCATACCTTGCTGACCTGTCGGAGACCAGTGATATCTTTAGTCACAAAATGGCCCAAAAGTGGTCAGAAAGTGGTGTCAAAGTGGTCAGAAAGTGGGCACAAAGTGGTAACAAAGTGGGCACAAAGTGGTCATAAAGTGGTCACAAAGTGGTCACACAATGGTTATAAAGAGGGCACAAATTGGTCATAAAGTGGTCACAAAGTGGTTATAAAGAGGGCACAAAGTGGTCATAAAGTGGTCACAAAGTGGTCACAAAGAGGTCACAAAGTGGTCACACAATGGTCATAAAGAGGTCATAAAGTGGTCGCCAGTGGTCGCAGGCCATAGTGCGACTGGAGTTTTAAGGGGGTTAATATGAGCAGGCCAACGCTAAGTAGACAGGCCGTGAATGGATCCAAGGTACTCGAACAAAGATCCGAGATTGAGCTAATCATGCTGGTTTTGTGCATGCGCACTGCCTCTCACATGAACAACCTCTCAAGTTACACCAGCAACGCCGACTCTAGCCCTGGATTTAACATAGCTGGGTTTTGGGTCGGTAAAAATCGTTTATGTACGAATATAAGTCAATGTTAATACTGGCATTTCGGCCATTAGATATGCTGAGCAATAATGTATTATTGCAATAAGATGGGTACATAAGTACACCAGTAAGTACTTGTCAGTACTCACCCAGCACAGGGAAGTATTATGCTAACACTACCTGTGGGTGTTTGTACACTGGTTTTATATGCTCATATAGGAGTCACTGATATTATGACATAACAAATGTATACTTGTCGCTTCCTACCCAGGCACTCGGTATTATTAGCATAGGGCGAGGACTGGTTTAGCTCAGCGTCAGGATAATGTGACTGAATGGGATATCAGATCATGGTCCTGGTGGTCTGGTCTCCCAGTGGCGCAGCACTATAAAGTTGCCACGAGTGTGCACTGCCACCAATATGACTGAATGGGATATCAGATTATGGTGCTGGTGGTCAGTTCTCCCAGTGGCGCAGCACTATAAAGTTGCCATGAGTGTGCACCGTCACCAGCCTGATATGACCTGAGGTGTTGCCAGGATGTAAAACTCCAACAACCAATCAACCCACCCACCCCAAGCCTGGTTGTCTAGGGCTGTAAGTTCGATTACATCAACCATTCACCCCCCTCCTTATCTGCCCCCCCCCCCACCCACACACACACCTTACCTCTCCCCCCTCCCCCCCTCCACCCGTTTCACCGGCGCCTTTACCCGGCTGCACTCAGCGGCCTCAGTAGCAGCACCAACCGCCACACTCAGAACACACTCATACATAGCAACTACCGACCCATAAAACTTGCTAATCATCTTGCATCCTGACAACTCACGACATGCAAACAGTTGTTCACATAGATCACAAACAAAATAACTATGTACATACCCTAGGAGAGGTGGGCGCATGGTGGCGCCACCGGGACAGTTTGGAATGAGTTGGAAGAGAAAGATCCAGATGATGATAAATTACTTTCCGTACATTTATTATCCTTGTATAATCAGTTTGGTATGATGTATGGAACTCCCAACATCTCCCGACCAGCCACTGCAGGGACAAATAGTTTTGCACCTGTTTGGACATGTTCTTGCCGGTGTGAAACCTCTATTTGCTCCCCGAGAGAGTGCCGCTGGTAACTTGAAAAAGCCAGGAGCACTTCAACACTTTTGCAGGCAGCTTTCATGAAATGTACTACCGCACAAAACACCATACCGTCTCGGTTGTCGCCCAAACCTGGAAGGACAAAGTGACAAATAAGGAAATACTCGAACGGACGGGGCTGCCCTCTATGGAAGATCTTCTGGTCAAAAAGAATCTCCGGTGGACTGGACACCTCATGAGGATGTCATCAGACAGGCTACCAAAGCAGATCCTCTACTCTCAACTGTCTTCTGGTTACAGAAAGAGAGGGCGCCCTCGTCTCCCGTTCAAGGATACCATCAAGAGAAACCTGAAGCTGAGAGACATTAAGACCGACTCATGGAGACCACTCTCAAAGCAGTGAGCTAAATGAAGAGCAGCACTCAAGTAATGAAAGCAGTCTTTGTCGCATTGTGACCGACAGCATGATGATGATGATAATCAGTTTGAGACGAGGAGGGGCCGGTGGTGGTCACGAGTGTGAGATGCAATACATAATAATCAGTACTATATAATGTTATATACATATAAAAGTAATCCCCTTTCGCATCTTTATACTTGCATATTATTTTATACATCACATATATGTATACATCAACGGCCAAAAAACCAGTGCAACATTAATGACATAACAGTTTTTAAAGTCTATAGGAAGGACTTCACATAGAATGAAAGAGAATATAGATAGAATAAGATGGTTCAAGTCTGTAGAGTCAGAGCTCCCTACTTACCTAATAAAGGAAGTGATATGGGTGGACTTTGAAGTGTAGAGTGGTTTTGGTTTAATGAGGCACTGCTTTTATAGTAGATTGAAAGTGGGTGGGTGGCACATGCACCAATCAAAGCTCAGAAATAGTCAGCTGACCAATACCTACACCAGAGCAACCTAAATAACACTCCCTCATCAGGCTACATGTATAAGATGGAATTTAGCCAACTCTGCCAAACACAGGACATGATACTCAAAATAGAGAGAGAGAGTCACCAGGCAGGGGCTCCACTGAAGGACTGTCATAAGAATGGACACAATGGGAGGATTCTACAAGTTGATCATAATATATGGTGGGGTTTTACGTTCTAGCAACATCTAATGTTGTATCTAGACGGAACGGGTCCAATTAATAAACTATTAACCCGCGACCCCTACAGCAAAGTAAATGCATATATATACAAAGTATATAACACTAATATAGCATAGTCAATATATAGTAAATATACACCACACTATAAGAAGGGTATTGTGAGTAAATGCTTTGGGAATGTTTGCCATGGTAACATTGTGTTTGATCAGTGGGAATGATCTCGTCTTTGGGTGGATGGATGAGTCCACCATCTGTCCATTGGATTGGTCACACTTTTTTCTCACACCACTGTCAACTCGCCAGTCCCGCCTCACTCATCAGCGAGCTTGTGACACACACACATTTTTGTGTGTGTGTGGTAAATATGTTTATTCTGCTGAATAAGTCTTTTGTCAGTGCCGAAGCAATTTGCAGCATGTAACACAATGACATTCTGTAACCCAAAACTTCCATAGCAATATGCTAACAGTAGTAGTGTGATAAATGCAGGGACAAATAGTTTGCACCTGTCTTGACATGTTCTTGCCGGTGTGAGACCTCTATTTGCTCCCTGAGAGACTGCCGCTAGTAACTTACAAAAGCCAGCAGCACTTCAACACTTTGCAAGCAGCTTTTATGAAATGTACAACCGCACAAAGCGGCGGTTAAGTAATGAAGGTGGTCTTTGTCGCCTTGCGACTGACAGCATGATGATGATGAGTGTCATATAACTAGGTCAATAGTAGTCAGATCAATGTGAGTATTTACATAGTATTTAGAATGTAAGCAGAAGTTATCTTCTGTAATTCAGTTGGTAAAGTTGTAGTACGTTTTAATGTTCAGTTGCAGTTACGCAAGTAGTATATAAATGTCAGTTTGTTAGAAATATTCTAGTGTAACTCTAGTGCAGTTAGTTATGTGAGTTTATGAATTATGTTGTTGGGGTGGGGTTGTTAATAATACACTGGACCAGCTGTGACCAGTGAAGCAGTGTGACCAATCCCTGTGCATTTAGGTCTTAAATTTTACATTTTTATTTGGATTGTCTCTGTCATTGTACATGGTTGACTCGAAATAACAGAGGTACAGCAACAAATATATATTTTGTTAAATACAACAAAATTCACCACCACCACTACCCTGCCTTCTTTTTCCGCTCAATCACCCTACGACTACATATGATTTTTATTTAGGGATGGGCGCGGGCGTTTCTGCCCACCTGTAAATAAACTGTTCTCTGCCTTTTCATTGTCATGTCATTCCTTACCGAACCACATACCAAATAGGCGCAACAGTAGCCATTGTTGTAGAACTGCTTCTTAAACCTTGGAATGTGCAGTCTTTGTCACTCATTTTCCACCCATCACATTAGCCCTGCCTCCATTGCATAAAACACAGCCTGTCATGTTGCAATCACTTCCACTAATGGCCTTAAATTCATCACTCTGACTGGCATCATTTCACCAGCAGGAAAGCAGCCTTACAATTCTAACCTTTTCCATTATTACATTATTCAATTCTTATATATATATTGGCGTAGAACTTTTAATTCACTCTAAATATTCACCGTGAATCTAGTTCCTGTGGCATAGCGATAGGCGCTCCAAGGATGGCATTCGCTATGTATATTTACTCCAATTTTATACAGTGACGCCGTATTTAGCATATATATTGAAATTGTCCAAATCCCCCTACAGGACTAGAGGCGCTACTTCTCCTGATTCTCCTATCGACAACATTTCTGCATTCTAATGAAACGTGATGGATCTGTCGGCTGATCATACCTTGATCCTAATCGCGCAAATTCACTCACTAATCACTGCGTCTACACCCACTCTCCTTAGACACACTATTTACGTACATCATTATATGTCTTCAAAATTAATTCTACATTCAGGTCAATATTGTCCTGACATATCGTGTGTCTTGTCATTGATCAAGCGGAAAGGTGATAGTCGAATATAGACAAAGGCAGTTCGCACATTGAAAAGTTGTTTGCGCCTGACAGGGGTTTGCCAATCACAGATGTCACTGAAGACATGTACACGTGCACAGTGTTCATGTTTGTGCATGAACAAACCTTCAACAGCACCACCAGACAAACATTACGTTGGTTCATGTCATTGCATATAATTGCATCTCATTACATGTCATTGCATTGGATTGCATGCCATTGCATGGCATCACATGTCATTGTCATTGCATCCATTGCATGGCATTTCATAGCATTTCATGGCATTTCATGGCATTTCATGGCATTTCATGGCATTTCATGGCATTTCACACCAGTGCATGGCATTGTGTGTATGCATGCTATTTCATGTCATTTCATTTCATTGTCTGTCATTACATTCCATTACACGTCATTTCCTGTCATGTCATGTCATTTTCTGTCATGCAATTTAATATAATTACATGCCATTGCATGTCATGTCATTTCATGTCGTTTCATGTCGTTTCATATTGTGTCATGCCATGTCGTTCCATGTCACTGCATGTCACTACATGTCATTGCCTGTCAGTGCATGACATTGCATGTCAGTGCATGTCAGTGCATGTTATTTCACGCCATTGCTTGACATTTACATTAATTACAATTCATTTCACGCAATGTCCATGCTATTTCACGCCATGTCATGCTACTCCATGTCATTTCATGCCATTTCCTATCATTTCTTGGCATTTACTATCGTTTCATGTATCATTTCGTGCCATTTCATGTCATTACATGCCGTTTCATATTATATCGTTTCATATAATGTCATTTCGTGTCATTTCATGCCAATTCATGTCATTTCATGTCAACAGGCAACCATTAAATCAAAGCGAGGCTTCAGCGTGAAACCAAACTGCAAAGATCTCACTGGCAATTTAATTTGAGCTAGTGTCAAGGAAGCAATTACGAGCATGTGTGTGGTGTGTGTGTGTGGGTGTGAGTGTGTGAGGGTGTGTGGGTGCTTTTTACGCCGCCGTTGTTTTTATTATCATGGTACACCCGCCTGACTCCCGACATGAAACTGAAGTAGGTGAAGATGCCTCAACACGCAGGCGGTGTGTGTGAGGTGTAATGAATATTCAACCAGCCACCGGGCTTCCACCTGTGCGCGGGCTCCTTGGGGGCTCTTTTTGTGGGCCTCATTGAGCCGGCTCATCACATTGATAACCGCTGAGTCCTGCCGATGTCTCATGACACTTAGAGATGGCTAGTTGGTTACTTGGTTTTGGAGTTTTACATCCTGGCAACATCAGGACGGGTACCGACTTGTGACAGTGCACACTGGCAACATTTACTGTCATATCAGGACAGGCACCAACTTGTGACAGTGCACATTCATGGTGACTTTATAGTGCTGCCCCACTGGGAGATCAGGCCGCCAGTGCCATGACCCGATATCCCGTTCAGTCACATTATCCTGACACTGAACCAACCAGTCCTCGCCCTATCCTAATAATGCTGTGCGCCTGGCTGGGAAGCTACAAGTATAAAAGTGTAAGTCATTGGTTTGACTCGACCAGGGTTTGAACCCCACGACCTACCAAAACGGGAGACTGACGCTTCTTGGCCACGTGATGGGTGTTGTAAGTAAGGTGGCCGGCTTAAAGACTTAGCGCGTTTTAATGCTCAATTAACCTGACCCTAAGCATAGTTTATGGGACAATCAGGACTTCCGGTTACAGGCCCGACAGGTAGGAACTGGGTCACGGGCTTGTATCCTGGCGGAGGAAACCAGTACTTTCTCAACGTTGCATAATCTGATTACAGGATCATGTTACCGAAAACCAAAACCGCTTAAAGTTGCAGTCTGATGGTTTAGAATTTCTGTCATCTTTCTGAGATAAATACAGTAAAACCTCTCTATACCGAACCCTCCACAGATCGACTACTCCCCTATATCGATCGCTTTATTTGGGTCCCAACAATACCATTATAAGGATATTCTAACTCTCTAAACCGACTACCTCCCTAAATGGACCACTTAAAGTCGGTCCCATGGTCGGTCGATTTAGAGAGGTATATTGAATCGATTGTTAGAATATATCTTCCTTTTGTTTGAAGTAACTTTTATTTTAAATGGCTAAGTTTTTAGATATTTGAAGTGCGACCATGTCAAATCAGATTTGGCAAGCATTCCAAAACTCTGACACCATAGGCTTCAGCAGACATTAAATTGTCTCTGTATTCCCTTCTATTTGGGCCGTCGGTTCGCCGTTTGTGTACTAATCTCGGCTCGCTTTCCGCGTTTTTTGTCGGAGACCACTTTCATTGTTGTAACCTGATATGCTTAGCAAGACATTATAGCAAAAACTTAATACTAACCAAGTCTGCAACTTGAAAGTGTCCGCGTCAATACCATGTGGATAATTAGTGACATCGCTCACAAGTCTATTTCTGACGGACTGACAATATGTCAGTGAGTCAGTCATATTTTAACTTCACCCCACTTGGATTAAGGCCCTGTCACACGTCACCGGATTGGGGGAAACATACAGAAACCGAACAAAGTCCGTTTTGTGTCCGTACAAGTTTTGAACATGCACAAAACTAGGAACGGATGCCACCGGACTGACGTCTATGGTTCTTTTCCAGTTTGAGTCCGTTTAGTCCACTTACCGTTCCTTGGCTATTCGTTCATGTCCGTTTCATGTCCGTTTCCTGTCCGTTTCATGTCCATTTACATTTTGATACTTATGACGCCCGGACTAGACAATTCTGTCCATTGCTCAATCCGGCGAGGTGTGACAGCTGCTTTACATGGAGGCATTATGTGCAGGTGGCAGTGTTCGATTTCTACTCCATGTGTGCATCGGCGTGAGCCGTCTTCTGTTTGTAGCAGTCTTGCTGAATTAAAAATAAAAGAGTAACCAATCGGATTTTGCCTATATTTTGTCACCGGAAACAAATTAAAAGCCTGAAAAAGTAGTTACCTAAAGGTCAGTCAACAGAAATGAAAGGGAAGAGTCGTGATGCTATTAGTATTTATTTTGATGAATTGGAAATTTAGGTTAAAACTTAAACAGGGATGGTTGGTTGTTGGAGTTTTACATCCTGACAACCTCCATGGTAATATCAGGATGGGTACCGACTTGTGACAGGACGCCCTTATGGTGACTATATTGTTTATAGGGTTTTCCCACCGGGAGACCAGACCACCAGCACCATGACGTGATATCCCACTCCGTCACATTATCCTGTCACTGAGCCAACAAGTCCTTGTCCTATCCTACTGATGCACGAAAAGGAAGAAAGCAAGGCAGGGGTGGGAAAAAGAGGCGTTTATTGATGGGGCCTCTGGCAACAGAGGGGTTAGACATGGGTACATAGCAACAGTGGAAAACAAAGGAAAGTAAGGACAGAGGCAAGTAAGGTTCCTGAGGAGCAGAAACAAGGATAAATACACAGGGGCTCATAGGGAGCAATGTCAGAGGTAAAAGAGTTCTGGTGAGGGGGGGGGGGGGCCGAGGAGCCCTCCGCCAGCTGAAAGAGAAGAGAGGAGAGGAAGAGAGAGTTGGGTGGGTGGGTGGAGGAAAAAGGGCAGAGCGTGGAGGACGGCTGGAAGGCGAATGACTGAGGGAGGCCGGCGGGCGGCCTTATAAGGGAGGGCAGGAGGGCGGTGACAGGTGAGGTGCGAAAGCAAGGCCGGGGGAGGGGGGAGGAAGAAAGCTGAGAGGCGGGCGTCGCGCGAGGTGAGAATGCTGCGCGACGACCGGGGAGGCGGGGGGAGGGTCTCTTCCTCTCCTCGCATCAAGCGCAATGCTTCGCATTACGACCGATGCGCGAAAAGGAAGAAAGCAAGGCGGGGGTGGGAAAAAGAGGCGTTTATTGAGGCGCCTCTGGCAACAGAGGGGTTAGACATGGGTACATAGCAACAGTGGAAAACAAAGGAAAGTAAGGACAGAGGCAAGTAAGGTTCCTGAGGAGCAGAAACAAGGATAAATACACAGGGGCTCATAGGGAGCAATGTCAGAGGTAAAAGAGTTCTGGTGAGGGGGGGGGGGCCGAGGAGCCCTCCACCAAAATGAAGGAGAGGGCTCGAGGCGTGCCCGAGGCGGGGGCGCGGGGCGCGGGGCGCCCGAGGCGGGGGTCCGGAGTTGCAGGTCTGGGTGAGAAGAGGGTCCGGGGCCTACGTGGACGGGGAGCGGGCGGCCAAAAAAGGGAGGTCCGCTCCTGAGGCCTGAGGGGAGGAGGTCCGGCGAGGGTCGAGCAAGGGGGCAGCGAAGTCCTCAGGGCTGGGTGGGGTGGGGGTCGGGGTCGGGTCGGGCGGGTTGATGAAGGCCGTGTCGTGGAGGCTGTGATGGTCGGCCGCTGTGCTGTCTGGGGCTGGGCTGTCTGGGCAGGGTTCCTGGGCTGTGTCTGAGGTGTGAGGTGCGAGGTGATGATCCCCGGCTCGGTGCTGGGCGGCGTTTCGATCGGTGGTCGCTGGGGGGTTGTCGGTGGTCGTGATGGTCGGCGGCGGTGCTGTCTGGGGCGGCCGTGCTATCAGAAGAGGGTTCCTCGTGAGGCTGGGCTGGGCTGTGGTCTGAGGCGTGAGGTGCGAGGTGATGATCCCCGACTCTGACTGGGCGGCGCTTCGATCGGTGGTCGCTGGGGGGTCGTCGGTGGAGGTCGCGGGGCTGTCGGCAGTGGTGAGGGTGAGGTGCCGGGGAGGGCCCCCCCGGCCGGCCGGGGGGAGGCCGGCGGATCAAAAATCTGCCGAGGCGGCCGGGGTCTGTGCTCCCCGGGGCGGTGCTTGAGGTGGCGGTGGGGGGTGCGCTCCCCCGGCGACGTGTGCCTGAGGTGATGGGATGGGCGGTGTGCTGTATGCCGTCCGACGCCGACGGGCCGTGATCTGTAGGATGGCGGCCTCGGCGCCCGAGGGCTGGTCCCGAGGCGCCGGGGGGGACCCGGGGCCAAGCTTGGCGAAGCGCCTCCCGGCGTGCCCGAGGAGGGGGCCGGCGTGGCCGCGGCGGTCGTCCGGGTTCCCTTCCGCGGTGCTTGAGGCGGCGGGGGAGGGCACGCCCCCGCGGGGACGTGTGCCCGAGGTGCTGGGATGGGCGGTGTGCTGTATGCCGTCCGCCGCCTCGGGGTGGGCGGTGGCATCCCCTCGGGCGCGGCGGTGAGACGGCTGCCGCGTTCGTGCTGGGGGTGCACCCGGCAGAGTCGCTTGAGGCGGCGGCGAGGGGCAGGGTTCGCCTGCGGCGCGCGCCCGAGGTGCTGGGGCGGTCGGCGTGGTGTAGGCGGTCGGCGTGGTGTAGGCGGCTTGCCCTCGGGGTCTCCCCGATTCGAGGGCGTCCAGGCGGGTGTAGAGGTGGGTGGTGGTGACGCGCTGGAGGGCCTCAAGGTCGAGGAGAGCCTTGAGAATCGCACTTGTCTCGGTGCCCGAGTCGGGGTCCGAGGGTGCCGACGGAGATGCCGGGGCTGAGGAGGGTGACGCGCCTCCCGGCACGCCCGAGGAGGGTCCCGGCGTGGCCAGGGCGATCACCCGGGAGCTCTGGCGGCCCGTGCCCTTTCCGTGTTTGGGCATCCTGGAGCGGTCCGAGGGGATGCAGCAGTCCGAGGTGAAGAAATGCCAAACAGGAAAAAGGGCAGAGCGTGGAGGACGGCTGGAAGGGGAATGACTGAGGGAGGCCGGCGGGCGGCCTTATAAGGGAGGGCAGGAGGGCGGATGACAGGTGAGGTGCGAAAGCAAGGCCGGGGGAGGGGGGAGGAAGAAAGCTGAGAGGCGGGCGTCACGCGAGGTGAGAATGCTGCGCGACGACCGGGGAGGTGGGGGGAGGGTCTCTTCCTCTCCTCGCATCAAGCGCAATGCTTCGGATTACGACCAATGCCGCACGCCTGATGAGGATCCGACAAGTATCAATTTTTAGGTCATTGGTTTGACTCGACCAGGGTTAGAACCCGTCGGTTCGAATCACACTGAAAAGTCGACGGCTGGCATCTGTGGGTTGTGTAGGCAGGTTTGTAGTAAATCAAAACAGGCAAGAAGAGAAAGGAAGAGTATAATGAGTGAAAGTAGAGTGAGAGCTTGCACCCTCAGGTTTATTATTATATAGTGGTACATGGATCTGATATGGCATACCACCTGACCAGTATCTCCAATCAGCAACAATCATTTCTAGTTCCACCAATCAACAGTAGGCATTCTGGGGTCACCATGGCTACTGTGATCTACCCACCACCACCATGTGGTGTGGCTGCTTGGCCTGCACATGCCTGCTGTGTGTGTGTGTGGTGATCCGTGACTAACAGTTGGGGGGGTAGTGAGTAGAGCTCTTGGGGCTCCTTACACACTAACAAACGTGCCTCGTTCACACTATCTTCCTAATACACAATGACTATTGACCACAAGTAAAGAGTCACCAGCAACTACATTCACGCACCTGGCCCTATACACCATTTACATTAATAGACCATTTGTACTCCTTTATAGACCATTTCGCATTCCCCACCAATGCGTTTTATCGGAATATTTTACAACACGATCTACCAACACCCGAGATGGATGTTCAACTCATTCGGCCATCCTCTCTGGTCTCTAAGCGCGGAAATGTAGTTATGACATATATATATATATATATAGCCTAGATATACGACACCATATATGCTGGTGTAAGGCAGCGTACACTCACATGGTGGGCGAATAGTTAGTAAATCTTAGCAGCAGGTTCGGGTTCGATCCACCAGTAGGCGCTCATGTCCTTTCGCTTCTTCGTGGAACTCCGGCCATCGGTTCGCTGACTCCTCCTTTGGATCCCAGACCGGACAGATCTCCTCTACGCTGCACTGATCATCCTCAGTTTTCTTTCGGGTTTTTTCTTCTCTTTTTTTTTTCTTTCTTTTCTTTATGTAATAACTTAATTCGGCTGACCGTTCAGCCAGAATGGTGATTCCAATTGTCCTGGTATTATCCTTGATGGATGACTATACTTCTAATTGATTTGATTGATTATACATTACCACTGATGCTGAACAGTGTGCTAAGCTGAAGGTTTCATTATATTAATTTAGTAAATCACTGTTCCCCCCCCCCCCCACATGTGTTGTTCTTGTTGAGTGAACTTACATATGAGCCTGTCTCAAAAGGTGATAACTCTTTTTTTTTGTCCACATAACATTTGGTACAAAACAGCACAGAAACGGTTACACTGAAAACACAAGGACATTTGCTTCAAATCAATATGCATTCTATTGGGATTATGAAACACCATGAATCAGTTTATCCTCAGCAAATGCATAAGCAGATAGTATGTTGGTCGTTATAATGGACAAAGTTTTGTCCCAAATTACTCAGCCTCATATTTTATATATATATATATATATATATATATATATATATATACAAAATTTGACCGTCCCGATTGGCCTATATGCGTTAAAGGCCAGACGCAGCTGCCATACAGTGCCTAGAGCCCCTCACAGGTGGCGCCAATGTGGCCCATGACATACTACACAGAGTCAGTTACATAGGATACAGTGCTATACTATTACATAGGGAACTGAAGGTACATAGTATCCTTGTTTATATTCCCATAATGGATTATAGAGCACATATATATATATATATATATATATATGTATATATATATATATATATTATATATATATATGTATATATAAAATTCCTCCTGTGTGACTGACTCTGGCGGGATGGTGTCGTCTACAACCACGCCTCGAGGGGGGGGGCACTCCACTAATCAGTAAACAGGTTGTATGGGTAGATAATACATGTAGCAAAGATTGTTTCCCGCCGCGTTATAAATCAACTATATATATATATATATATATATATATAGTTACCAGAAGGGATGGCCCAATGAGTTGAGCGTTATGTATGGGGCTGGCCTCCAGTGCTTAGAGCCCCTCACAGGTGGCGCCAGTGTGGCCAATGCTGTACTACACAGGGTCAGTTAGATAGGATACAGTGAATATACTATTACATAGGTAACTGAAGATAGATAGTGTCCTTGTTTATATTCCCATAATAGATTACACAGCACATATATTTACATTGGCAACAAGTGACCATATAGGCAGCATCTGCCTGAGGCGACCGCTATATTTGGCGAACCCCTGAAATATTGTTAAGAAGCTTTTTATGTGCACACTGCTTTTTCCTCTAGTGTGTGTCATTCCAATGTAAGGACACTCGCTATGTGATGACAACAACGGGCTGGACGCACAGTTACCCTTTGAGGAGAGGTACTACTGTACCTTGGCCCTCAGGTAGTCCCTGTAGCGACATGAGACCTCTGTGCAAATTATCTGTTGGTTGGTTGTTGGAGTCTTACGCCCTGGCAACATTTAAGGTCATATCAGGAGCAAATTATCGGTCTTGTAGCAATGTAGGTGTTGTTGCTTATCGGAATGAGTAGCCTATGTGGCAGCTGTGGGTTTCCTCCAGAGAAATATGTCAGAATGACCATATGTTTGATGTCCAATAATCGATGATGAAAATCAATGTGTCCTTGAGGCGTTGTTAAATAAAATAAACTTCTTTTTGTTGTCGTAGGTATTCAGATATGTGTACGCCCACTTCACCTGTGTTGAAGTAAAACTACACACGACACCAGCAGAACACATTAGTACAATCTATAATATGAGGGCATCCCATAATGGCTAGTATGGGGGAATGGGTTTGTTTGTTTATTTATCTGTTTGTTTATTTGTTTGTTTATTAGGGCTTTACGTCTTAGCAACACAATGTATAAGGTTATATCAGGATTGGTATTGACGTGTGTTCTCATGGTGACTTTATAGTGCGGCCCCACTGATAAATAAAACCACCAGCACCATGAACCGCTATCCAACTCAGTCGTTTTAACTTGATACTGAGCAAACCAGCCCTTGCCCTATCCTAGTAACGTGGAGCGCCAGGCTAGATCGTGACAACTATGCATTTTGCAAGTCATTGGGTTTACTGAACCGAGGTTTGAACTGACAACCCCCCTCGTGGGAAACCAGTCAGCGCACTTGCCTATTCGACCATCGCATCCGGGCGTGACGAATGGGAGTAACCCTTTTAAAGCCATGTGAGTAGTATACAGGTATGGCGAATTGAAGATAGCAACATATATAATAAACATATATACATCATGTTTTACTCATGGCATGTGTTGTCTACCGACAGATGGTTGGTTGTTGGGGTTTTACGCCATGGCAACATATAAGGTAATATCAGGACGACTACCGACTTGTGACAGAGCACACTCATGGCAACTTTATAGTGCTGCCCCATTGGGAAATCAGGCTGCCAGCACGATGACCCGATATACCCCTCAGTCACATTATCCGAACACTGAGGTAACCAGTCCTTGCCCTATCCTATTAATGCCGAGTACCAGGCTAGGAAGCGACAAGTACCAATTTTATAAGTCATTGCTTTGACTCGACTCGCGACCAAACTCCCGATCTGCCCGCTCGTGAGGCCGATTCGGCCACCTTGCCCTACATGGACAGATAGACCATCTAGTTAATATGTCGGCCTCACAGACAGATAGACCATCCAGTTAATATATTGGGCACCGCGCCCTGCATGGACAGAAAGACCATCTTGTTAATATGTCGGCCACATCGCCATGCACGGACAGATAGACCATTTAGTTAATATGTCGGCCACCATGCCCTGCACGGACAGATAGACCAGCTAGTTAATATGTCGGCCACCGCACCCTCACAGACAGATAGACCATCCAGTTAATATATTGGGCACCGCGCCCTGCACGGACAGAAAGACCATCTTGTTAATATGTCGGCCACATCGCCATGCACGGACAGATAGACCATCTAGTTAATATGTCAGCCACCGCGCCCTGCACGGACAGATATACCATCTAGTTAATATGTCGGCCACCACGCCCTCACAGACAGATAGACCATCCAGTTAATATGTTGGGCACCGCGCCCTGCACGGACAGAAGAAATACCATCTAGTTAATATGTAGGCCACCACGCCCTGCATGAACAGATAGACCATCTAATTAATATGTCAGCCACCGCGCCCTGCACGGACAGTTAGATCATCTAGTTAATAAGTCAGCCACGTGCGCTGCACGGACAGATAAACCATCTAGTTAATATGTCACTGTGGCTTTTGGCTGATGTAGACGGGCATATTGGAGTGGTGTGAGCGTGTTGCAGATTTGCCGCTTTCAAGGTGGGAACAGCTGCACTTGGGTGCTCTACCTGCGGCTATGTGATACGCTTGTGGGATATTTATAGGATGTAAACCTTAGCCACCGACGACAGCTCGCCAATAGGCTATAGCCCACTGACAGCAAAACCGCACGCCAGACCAGCAGGCGCCCAACATCAGTCACATAGTCAGTGGGGCGCTACTGTACACACAACTCACTTACACACCAGTGCGCGTGTAGTTCTGGGTAAGGGTAGGTGTGAGGTTTGGGGGGGGGGGAGTATGCTTTCTCATTGCCAAATGATTGGTTGGTTGTTGGGGTTTTGCGTCCTGGCAACATATAAGGTTATATCAGGACGTGTACCGACTTGTGACAGTGCACACTCATGGTGACTTTATGGTGCTGACCCACTGGGAGACCAGGCCATCAGCACCATGACCTGATGTCCCGCTCAGTCACATTATCCTGACACTGGGCCAATGAGTCCTTTTCCTATCCGAGAAAATGCTGAGTGACCTGTATCAATTTTTAAGTTGTTGGATTGACGTGACCAGGGTTCGAACCTGTGAGTTCGAATTTCACTATCTACCAAAACGGAGACGGACGCTCAACTCATTCGGCTATCCCATCTGGTCCTCTTGCCAAATGAAGAATCAACGCTTCACTACACAGTCTATGAGGGTTTCGATTTGTGTACCAGTATCGTTGTGACATAGCCGCCATTTATTTTAATTTCAGTTTGCTAATGCTGCAGCGAATGGAGGTATATATTTAAATGTGCTGTTGTATGTGTGTGACGTAGTTACTGGTCACGTGATGGCTGATGACTATTGTTATCAACCTAAACAATGACTTATAAAATTGATACTTGTTGCTTCCTCGCCTGGCACTCGGCATTAATAGGATACGGCAAGGACTCGTATGCTCAGTGTCAGGATAATTTGACTGAGTTGGATATTGCATCGTGTTGCCAGTGGCCTGATTTCCCAGTGGGGCAGCACTATAAAGTCACATTGGATGTGCACTGTCACAAGTCGGTGCCCATCCTGATATGACCTTAGATGTTGCCAGGACATGAAACTCCAACAACCAACCAAATCAACCTAAACAGGATAAGCTGATGGCAGCGTATAGACTGTTATTGCTGGTAAACATTTGTGGTTGGACAGAGGCAAAGGTCTGGTGTCAGTTCGATTTATTGACGGCGTCCCGGCTGAGAGCACTACAAGATGGCGACAAGAGAGGAATGTGGAGTGCTTTTCAAAGGCACTCTCAAAGGGTTTCCTGAAACATTTTCGATATATTCGTTTTGCAGCTAAAAGCCATCGGGGAGTAATCACTTTTAGGTTTGTCCGAACAAAGTTAAACTATGCCGTGCATTACTGTGATGTCATGTATGATGACTTTGTCTGTGTATCTGCAGAATAAGTGCTTTCAATGCCTCCGGGAACGGAATGTTCGCTAGACCATTATTCACCAACAGCCTCTGTCATTTGGCCATGTTGTCTCTTTGTTTGTTTGCTTCCTTGTTGAGGTTTTACGTCCAGGCAACATCTAAGGTCATATATGGGATGCGTACCGACACACACTCAGGGTAGCTTTATAGCGCTGCCCCACTCGAAGCCCAGGTTACCAGCTCCCACTTAGTTACATTATCAAATCAATCCTTGCCCTATCCTAGTAATACTGAGTGCCAGGCTAGGTAGCGACAAGTATAGATTTGGCAAGACATTCCTTTGATTTCAGTCGGGGTTCAAACCTGCAACCTCTAACATGGGAAGCCAGCCAGCGCTCTTACCAATTTGGCCATCCCGTCCACTGCTCGGTTTTTTCATTTAACGAAACCTCTAGAGCACATTGATTTACATATCATCGCCCATTGGACATCAAACATATGGTCATTCTGACATATTTCTTTGAAGGAAACCCGCTGGCTCCACATAGGCTACTCTTTTCGATAAGCAGCAAGGGGTCTTTTATATGCACTTTCCCACAGACAGGACAGCCTTTGATGAACTAGCTCTGCACCACTGGTTGGAACGGAAAATAACCCAAACTGAAATTGGTCCACTGAGCAGTATCGATCGGATGACCCACACCTTCACATGTGGACACTCTACCACCTGAGCTACGTCCCGCTCCGCCATGCCGTGCAGGCAGATTACTGACATAGACCAGCACATCAGTAGTAATGGCCACATTGTATAGCCTATGCCACAGCTAGTAAACACCACTATGAGGCTTCAATTCTAAATGAGACCATTGTAGTTCCAACCAGAGCACACCTGTTGTGTGTATATATGTTGAGACAAGAGAGGTGAGCAAGTGTATTACCATTGTAACTTATAGAGGATTTCCACCACCGACCTGCCCTCTGATGGCAGTGGCAAAGACTAATGTGGGAAGAGCTCAATGTGCGTGCGCTAGGGTAAAGGTCTATAACTATAAGGAATAATACCCTGATGTTAAAGCTGCATAGTCCGATGAAATATCAAATTTTCAAAACCAAACCAATTATGTAGATTTGATTTTGCATATCTAACTTAGATACTGATGCACTTATTAAGCATTTGTTTCTGCGTAGAAGGCAATACTGAGTCAATTTAACCAAACCTGACACTGCAGACGTCTATGGTCGCAGAGTTTTGGCAAGCTTGCCAAAAGTACTTTTCCATGTTTGCACTCAAAATATCTAAAATATTTACCATTTAAAATAAAAGTAACTTTGAACTAATGTAAAGTAGATACTAGTGATCGATCTAATATATTTATCTCAGGAAAAATACAGAAATTCAAAACCATCGGACTATGCAACTTTAACTCCTTCCCCTATCCCCCTCCGCCAGTCACAATCCTGATACCCTCGCGCTGGGTCCATTGGTGTAGTAGTCATGTTTTCTGTCCACTCCCCCAGAATAGCTTGTATTTTGTTTGTTTTTTGTTGTTTTACGTCCTAGCTACATCTAAGCTCATATCAAGACGGGTACCGACTTGTGAGAGTGCACACTTATGGCAATTTTATAGTGCTGCCCCACTGGGAGACCAGGCCACCAGTGACATGACCTGTTAGCCTACTCAGTCACATTATCCTGACACTGAGCCAACCAGTTCTTGCCCTTTCCTAATAATGCCAAGTGCCTGGCTAGGAAGCGACAAGTATCAATTTTTAGGTCATTGGTTTGACTCGACCAGGGTTCGAACCCACGATCCCATGGTCTATCAACACGGGAGACGGACGCTCTAACTCATTCGGCCATCCAGTCTGGTCCGCGGAATAGTTCTGTTCTGCTTTCTATACGTGTTGTATTGAAATTTTTTTTAATGGAGGCAACTTCCAATTTCATGCAGTAATATGAGCATATATATGAGCATATATGAACATATATTAGCATGTATTAGCCCATATTAGCATATATTATCACATATTAACATATATTCGCATATATTATCATATATTAGCATATATTAAAACGTTAGCATATATTAGCATATAGTAGTGCACAATATTGTGTTGACAGACCGTGTAGTAGATTAGACTCCTGTATTCATCAGATTCTTACCGGTGACTCGAGAGGACACTCGCTACAGTGTGGGGAAAATGTCGATTCAAAGGTGCATTTGTCCCCCTTTTTTTTCCCGATAGAGCGCGGCAGTGGCACACTTCCCAGCATGCACTGCAGCGAATGGACTACGTTTAATATTGACCGCATACGAAAATATCAATAAGCACAAGGGCGCCGTGTTTACAATATGATACTATACTGAATAATGTGTGACACTGTATGCAATGATTATTGTACTGTGTGCTGGAAGTAGTAATGCAGCCTATCCCCCCCCACCAAACCATATTTGATTTTAACTGCAAAACTACAATTATACCTCTTTGTTTGTTGGAGGTTTACATCCCAGCAACCTCAAAGGTCATATCGGGATGGGTACCCACTGGTGACAGTGCGCACTCATGGCAAATTTATAGTGCTGCCCCACTCGAAGATCATGCTGCCACCACCACTAACCCTATTTCCCACTCAGTCATATTATCCTGATCCCGAGCTAACCAGTCATTGCCCTATCCTATTAATGCCGAGTGCCAGGCTAGGTAGCGACATATACCAATTTTGTATGTCATTAGTTTGACTCAATTGTCAATCGAAAGATGCGACTTTCTGAATGGGAAACCTGTGCCCTACCTATTCGGCCATGGCGTCCGGTTAAAAAACACCGAGACGCTTAGTTACACCCCCAGTAACACCAAACTAGTTCTCAAACCGTCCGATCCCATTCTAAAAGGGGCTGTGGTCGGGGAATAATGTGGCTGCAAGTCAATTTTGGGCATGCTCAAAGTTCTGGAGCACCATTCCGTTCTAGCCAGTCCATTCTGTTCGTAAACAGCCAGTCAAAAGGTGCTACTACGTTCATTCCGTTTGCACACAGTTTGCACCCGTTCAGCAACATTTTCAACAATGTAGTGAGCACTAGTTTGGTGTGATGGGGTATTATCGTGAGTCTGTTCTCAGTGAGCAGTGCCTGTTTGAGTGTTAGCTATCTATTAAGGATACATGTTTGGGTTACGCCTGTGTAACCATAGCAACGTCTGGCTCTGGCTGCCGACCCCCTTGTTGTGACCAGTGCCGTTAGAGGTACAGTAATATAATACCCATGCCCTATATGCGAAGTTCACCCCAACTCTCCATTCTGCCAGAACCCATAACCTACCCCCTCTTTGTGACCCTTTTCATCTCCTCCATGGTTCCCCCCCTGGAGGCAATCAACACTCTCTTCTAAAAGCCGCATCAGCAGCCACCCCCACACCCACGCGTCGTTGTGTCAGTTGGTTGTTGGAGTTTTAAGTCCTGGCAACATCTATGGTCATATCAGGATGGGTACTCACTTGTGACAGTGCACACTAATGGTGACTTTATAGTGCTGCCTCCCTGGGAAATCAGGCCAGCATGACCCAATAACCACTCAGGTACATTATTTTGACACTGAGCTAACCAGTCCTTGCCCTTTTTTTCTTGAAGATTTATACTGCCTACTATGGATAAGTCTGAATAGGCTTGTTTTCACCATTAGACAGTTTGTCGATAGAAAGCCCAAGCCTACACTTTTAGCGACCCAAGGGATTTTTAACCTCCCACACCACATAGACATGGCATGAGAGCAACTGGCCTTTGATGACACTGTAAGTTATACCTAGCAGTGGAAATCCAAATTGGCAGAGGTGAGGGCACACTATTAATGCCGGATAGGAAGCGACAAGTATAAATTTGATAAGTCATTGGTTTGAGACAAACTCCCAATCTCCCGCACGTGAGGCCCGCGCTCTACCGATTAGGCCACTGCGCCCAGTGCTAATTGATGTGGTGATAGTGGAAATCATCTATTGCTCCTGTCGTGAGTACCCAGACGTCCACAGTTGCCCGGATGCAGCAGGCAGTATCTCGGCAGTCAATTCCTAGGTGACCTTGACAACCTTCCAGGAGCAATGTCAACTACCTCTGTCTGCCATGTTTGAACCAAGTCTAGGTCTGTGAGCTCGTCGCCTGAGATAAGCATGGTAAGCAGTTATTGCTTGATATGGGGGTTGACACCCAAGGGACTCTACGCTCAATTTTTAAGGGCATTTTAAAGGAAGCCCACACGCCTAAATTTGTGATGTTTTTGTTCAAGTGTTTTTATTCCTCTGAATAACATGTTGTCAGTGCTAATGCACTGGGTCTTCTAGTCCTAATGAGAATTGTCACTATACAGTAAGCAAATTTACAACAATTTCATCATCATCATCATGCTGTCGGTCGCGATGTGACAAAGACTGCTTTCATTACTTGACTGCCGCTCTCCATTTAGCTCTCTGCTGTGAGAGTGATGTCTATGAGTCGGTCTTAATGTCTCTCAGCTTCAGGTCTCTCTTGATGGTATCCTTGAACCGGAGATGAGGGCGCCCTCTCTTTCCCTAACCAGAAGACAGTTGAGAGTAGAGGATCTGCCCTGGTAGCCTGTCTGATGACATCCTCATGAGGATGTCATCAGACAGGCTACTAGGAAGCGACAAGTATCAATTTTTAGGTCATTGGTTTGACTCGACCAGGGTTCGAACCCACGATCCCATGGTCTATCAACACGAGAGACGGACGCTCTAACTCATTCGGCCATCCAGTCTGGTCCGCGGAATAGTTCTGTTCTGCTTTCTATACGTGTTGTATTTACATTTTTTTTAATGGAGGCAACTTCCAATTTCATGCAGTAATATGAGCATATATATCAGCATATATGAACATATATTAGCATATAATAGCCCATATTAGCATATATTATCACATATTAACATATATTCGCATATATCCACCGGAGATTCTTTTTGATCAGAAGATCTTCCATAGAGGGCAGCCCCGTCCATTCGAGTACATTTCATGAAAGCTGCCTGCAAAAGTGTTCCTGGCTTTTGCAAGTTACCAGCGGCACTCTCTCAGGGAGCAAATAGAGGTTTCACACCGGCAAGAACATGTCCAGACAGGCGGAAAACTATTTGTCCCTGCAGTGGCTGGTCGGGAGATGTTGGGAGTTCCTTCCATCAACCGCCGTTGATGCTGCCACAGTGACATGGTTTTCTGTTCAGGATTTGCTCCCTTAGCCTTTGGTTATGTCAAGAACCTGTACCACAAGGCAGTGGTTTACAACTGTGCAGGGCAGGGGCGTCAAACTCCCTGAGGTATTGCAATACCTGCATACCCTTGCATACAACAATATAGATAGACAATTACAAGACAGTAAGCAAAGCATCGATATGAATGACAGGTAAAGAACAAGATAAGAGAACAAAAGAAACATATTGTAATATCTCGAGAACTCAGCCGTCTGAGCCCCAAGTTTCACTAGTCTCCCCAGGTGTGTTCTGACAACTGTCTGTCAGTTCCCATCTGGTGTCACCCTCAACACTCTCATAAGGAAGAAAGGAAGACAAGTCGTGCAAGATTGACAGTGAAGAAGTTGTGCTTTATTGGCATCAACTCCTGTTCTCCTACTGGCGACTTATCACCCTCACTCCTGACCAACTGCCCACACAGAGCCACATGACTCTGGCTTGTGTATATCAGAATCAGTGCCTCCAGCCCATTGAACCTGAGTCCATTGGTTGTTGGACACAGCTCAGTGTCTTTGGAATAGCTGTTGCTCGCTTGGGTGTAGAAAGTGTAGTCCCAGACAAGAGTGCCTAGAGTGCGGCCTGTGTGTCAGGTATAAGGAATGCGGGTGACTGGGCTCACACAGCCCGCCAATCAGACACCCTCCACAGCCTGGGTTGGCGATGCCAGAGATAAGCATTATGGACACCACCTGCAGCTGTCACTCACCCCCAGCTGCAGGTGGTGTCCATAATGTATGCAGGATGGCTGGGTGTGCTTGCCCATCGGCCCTGTGGTAACATATAGTTGCAGACAGTTACAACAAACATATATTAAAAATGCCCTTCCCTCCACTTGCATTCTTTCTGGCGCATGGAGGGAACATTTAAATAATTATTAACCGTCTTTATAAAGTATGAACAATCTCAATCGCTATGTGGTATCACATTTCCACATAGGTGCTTATGTCACACAGCGAGTGGGGCACCCATTGCTTCTCTGTTACATAATCCTGTTCCCCACTCCGTCACCCGAGAATAGTAATGCTCTTTGCCAATATATAAATCCGAACCGAAAATCCGTAAATTTTTACAATATGGTGAGGTGGCTTATAAATATGAGACAACCTTTATTAAGCATTATCCAAAGTTAAGCTGTTAAGTAGCAACAACTGAAGTTTAAATGTATTTGAAAAATATCTAGCATACCAATATGTTACTGTTAGTCCTATATCTGACCTGCCCTTCAGATATCAGTTTAATCACCGACCATTGTACTACTTATATCCCAAGATAATACGTTATTGATGCTATTTAGGCAATTCATAGTACCTCTCTTCGAAGAAAAACACTGCATGAACACCAATGTTGTCCTGATATAGCTGTTGTCCTGTTATCGGAATGATCCTCAAATGAGACAAAAATACAGTTTGTGCGTTGGAAAATTGTTCGCACTTGGAAGGGGTTCGTTGATCAGAGGGGTGGTTGAAAACAAGTACTAATATGTGTATATATTATAGTATATATAATACTCTATATTATATATAATTATTCATAAACAGTGAGAGACGCGGTAGCCGAATCGGTAGAGCGCAGGTTTAACGTACGGGAGATCAGGAGTTCGAATCCCGGCCGAGTCAAACCAATGACTCCTCAAATTAATATGTGTCGCTACCTAGCCTGGCCCTGGGCATTACTAGGATAGGTAGGAAGTGGACTGGTTAGTTCAGTATCAGGATAATGAGAATGCGTGGGATATTGGGTCATGTTACCGATGGCCCGATCTCAAAGTGGAGCAGTATTTTAAAGTCGCCATGAGTGTGCACTATCACAAGTCGGTAACCTTCCTGATATGACCATAAATGTTGCTAGGGTGTAAGGCCCCAACAACTAACTATAAACGGTGAGAGGGCGCTGTACAAGTGGTGGCTGAGTAAACAAGAGGCGGAGTACTCTCCTATATTTATATTTGACGAGCTCTTTTCCAAAACGCGATAAGTGCCAATCCAAAATATGAGCTTGCAATGCCAATGCCTAGATCGTGCTCTGGACAAGAACTCTTCTTATATCTTATATATATGAAGATCTCCTCTAAAGAAAACCATGATGCACAAACCGGGAACTTTCATTGCAAATTCATTTTGTAGACCCACGCTTATCGCATTTTGGAAAAGAGCTCTTTATTTGCATAGACAATTATGTAGTGTATAAAGTACTTATGCGTATATGATTCTGCATGTAATTATCCCGTCTGCTATTTGTTCCTTGCTCACTATTCCCTTCCCTCTCTCCAGGTGGCGCCCCAACACCCTAACTTCCGCCCCAAGTTCTCCTCAGTTTTTGATTAATGAAGATTGTATCGTAGCTCTTTTCTCTTACGGGGTCAGCCAGAGGATATGGGGTCAATCCATCTCTTCTCTTGTCTCCGCTCATTATGGAATAGAATAATAATAATTAAAATAGAAATTGTCTTTTTAAACATAAACATTTAAAAGCGATGTCAAAACATGCCTTCTCATAGGTGCACGTTACCCAAGTGTAAATGTGTTGGGTTGGGTGAGGGTGAATGCAGGCTGGTTGGTATACGTCAAGTCTGTCTGTAGCCTGCATGCACAATGCAGGCTGGAACACGTGACCGGAAGTTGCCTACCCACGTGATCATCCCCGGTTATCCGTGATGGGCCCCCACCGTCCGGCCGCGGTAGCAGTGAATCACCTCGGGACCATCACTCACTGCCCAGTATACCCCCTCCTCTCAGCCCCCCTCTCCCTTACCCACCCACCCACCCACCCACCCAACCACCCACCCAACCACCCACTCAGACCCCCCATACCGGGCGCGGTGGCCGAATCGGTAGAGCTCGGACCTCACGTGCGGAAGATCGGGAGTTCGGATCCGAATCGAGTCAAACCAATGACTTATCAAATTTATAGTTGTCGCTTCCTAGCCTGGCACTCGGCATTAGTAGGATAGGGCAAGGACTAGCTAGCCCAGTGTCAGGATAATTTCTTTAATTTGTTTTTTTTATATATATTTTTTTATTGAGTCTGTATTTATACTGTCATAGCATATACGCCCGGGTACCCAGGCTTGCTTTCAATTCTGGCCAGTTGTAGTGTTGGTGTTATCTTACCACACAGTATCTCCTGATAAGTTATTTGATTGCCTGCATTTCAGTAGCAGATAGATAATTGGTTGGTATGGTTAGTAGCCTATGTTAATTTTTGGGGGTTTTCTTGGCATATATGTATATTATTTTGTTCTACTCTTATTACTAGACTTAATGTGACTGAGTGGGATATCAGGTCATGGTTCCAGCGGCCTGATTTACCAGAGGGGCAGCAGTATAAAGTCGCCATGAGTGCGCATTGCCACAAGTCGGTACCCGTCCTGATATGCCCTTAGATGTTGCCAGCACGTAAAACCCCAACAACCAACCCAGCCCCCAGTCAGCAACGGTGATCATTTAACTTACAACTCCCCCTGGTGTTCAGCAAACTAGCTACTGCCGTCACTCTGTCCACCCATGCAGTACTAATGAACCGATGGAGCACGGCTAATGCCCTGCTCTCCCGCCAGGGGGAGACATTCCAATGCTCAACAACCGCCCCTCACCCTCACCCTCATCCTCACCCTCACCAAACAGTTCGTGACATACTCGTTGTGGTGTTGAATTTCAAATTGGATTATTGGTGTTAGGCAGCAATTTAAACAGACCGTGGGAAGTGTATTTTACCTGTACACTACATAGGATGTGGATTTGTCCTGGTATTGTTCATCAGTAAAAATTGTTTCTTTCCTATGAACATAGAATGATTGTTATATTAATATACACTATTTATATGATATATATATGAGACTGTATGGGACACAACTTTGTCCATTGTAACGATCAACATGCTATCTGCTTAAGCTGCGAACACACTGGATGCGTGCGTCGCGCGTGCGTCAAGTACAAGCGTGCGTCATGCGGTTCTCACGCGTAAATAGCGAACACACTGGACGCGTCTGCCACGCGTCATATTTCTCATGTTTGCACCGTCCCATTCTTCATATTTCTCATTTCTGTGTTTCTGTGTGTGTGTCTGTGTGTGTGTCTCTGTGTCTGTGTGTGTGTCTCTGTGCCTGTGTGTGTATGTGTGTGTCTGTGTGTGTGTCTCTGTGTGTGTCTCTGTGTTGTGTCTCTGTTTTGTCTCTGTGTGTCTCTGTGTCTTTGTTGCTGTGTGTGTGTCTGTGTGTGTATCTCTGTGTCTGTGTGTGTGTCTCTGTGTTTCTGTGTGTGTCTGTGTGTGTGTCTCTGTGTCTGTGTGTGTGTCTCTGACTCTGTGCGTGGCTGTGTATGTGTGTGTGTCTGTGTGTGTCTGTGTGTGTGTCTCTGTGTGTGTCTGTGTGTGTCTCTGTGTTGTGTCTCGGTGTGTCTCTGTGTGTGTCTATGTGTGTGTATATGTGTCTGTGTGTGTGTGTGTCTGTGTGTGTCTCTGTGTTGTGTCTCTGTGTGTGTCTCTGTGTGTGTATCTGTGTCTGTGTGTGTCTCTGTGTGTGTCTCTGTGTGTGTCTGTGTGTGTATATGTGTCTGTGTGTGTCTCTTTGTCAGAGACACAGACACACACATAGACACAGACACACACATAGAGACACACACACAGACACATAGTCACACACAGAGACATACACAGAGACACACACAGAGACACAGACACACATATAGAGACACACAGAGACACAGAGTCACACACACAGACACAGACAGACACACACAGAGACACAGACACACACATAGAGACACACACAGAGACACAGAGTCACACACAGAGACAGACACACACAGAGACACAGACACACACATAGAGACACACATGAGACACAAAGTCACACACACAGACACACACACAGACACACACATAGAGACACACACAGAGACCCTCTTGCGTTCCCCCCTCTTGCGTTCCCCCATCTTGCGTTCCCCCTCTTCCATTCCCCCTCTTCTGTCCCTCCTCTTCCATTCCCCATTCTCCATCTTCCGTTCCCCGTCTTGCATTCCCCGTCTTGCATTCCCCATCTTGCATTCCCCATCTTCCATTCCCCATCTTCCATTCCCCATCTTCCGTTCCCCCCTCTTGCTTTCCCCCTCTTTCATTCCCCCTTCTTACATTCCGCCTCTTTCATTGCCCAAGAGGGGGATGGAAGAGGGGGAATGAAAGAGAGGGAATGGAAGAGGGGGAATGGAAGAGGGGGAATGGGAGAGGAGGGAATGGAAGAGGGGGAATGAAAGAGGGGGAATGAAAGAGGGGGAATGGAAGAGGGGGAATGGGAGAGGAGGGAATGGAAGAGGGGGAATGAAAGAGGGGGAATGAAAGAGGGGAATGAAAGAGGGGGAATGAAAGAGGGGGAATGAAAGAGGGGGAATGGAAGAGGGGGCATGGGAGAGGAGGGAATGGAAGAGGAGGGAATGGAAGAGGGGGAATGGAAGAGGGGGAATGGAAGAGGGGCATGGGAGAGGAGGGAATGGAAGAGGGGGAATGAAAGAGGGGGAATGAAAGAGGGGGAATGAAAGAGGGGGAATGAAAGAGGGGGAATGAAAGAGGGGGAATGAAAGAGGGGGAATGAAAGAGGGGGAATGGAAGAGGGGGCATGGGAGAGGAGGGAATGGAAGAGGAGGAATGGAAGAGGGGGAATGAAAGAGGGGGAATGAAAGAGGGGGAATGAAAGAGGGGCCATGGGAGAGGAGGGAATGGAAGAGGAGGGAATGAAAGAGGGGGAATGAAAGAGGGGGAATGTAAGAGGGGGAATGAAAGAGGGGGAATGGAAGAGGGGGCATGGGAGAGGAGGGAATGGAAGAGGAGGGAATGGAAGAGGGGAATGAAAGAGGGGGAATGAAAGAGGGGGAATGAAAGAGCCAAGCGTCACCACGCGTCAAGCGTAAAAAATCGCTCCAAAAGCGATTCGTGACGCACGCGTGACGCACGCGCGAGAAACGCACGCGCCAGTGTGTTCGGGTTCTCTTTATTACATACATTTTGATTTTTTACGCACGCGCGACGCTTGACGCTTGACGCTTGACCCACCCCCCTCATTCCCCAAGAGGGGGGTAGAAGAGGGGGAATGGAAGAGGGGGAATGGAAGAGGAGGGAATGAAAGAGGGGGAATGAAAGAGGGGGAATGAAAGAGGGGGAATGAAAGAGGGGGAATGAAAGAGGGGGAATGGAAGAGGGGGCATGGGAGAGGAGGGAATGGAAGAGGAGGGAATGAAAGAGGGGGAATGGAAGAGGGGGCATGGGAGAGGAGGGAATGGAAGAGGAGGGAATGGAAGAGGGGGAATGAAAGAGGGGGAATGAAAGAGGGGGAATGAAAGAGGGGGAATGAAAAGGGGGAATGGAAAGAGGGGAATGGAGAGGAGGGAATGGAAGAGGGGGAATGGAAGAGGGGGAATGGAAGAGGAGGGAATGGAAGAGGAGGAATGAAAGAGGGGGAATGAAAGAGGGGGAATGAAAGAGGGGGAATGAAAGAGGGGGAATGAAAGAGGGGGAATGAAAGAGGGGGAATGAAAGAGGGGGAATGGAAGAGGGGGAATGAAAGAGGAGGGAATGAAAGAGGGGGAATGAAAGAGGGGGAATGAAAGAGGGGGAATGGAAGAGAGGAGAATGGAAGAGGGGGAATGGAAGAGGAGGAATGAAAGAGGGGGAATGAAACAGGGGGAATGAAAGAGGGGGAATGAAAGAGAGGAGAATGGAAGAGGGGGAATGAAAGAGGGGGAATGAAAGAGGGGGAATGTAAGAGGGGGAATGAAAGAGGGGGAATGGAAGAGGGGGCATGGGAGAGGAGGGAATGGAAGAGGAGGGAATGGAAGAGGGGAATGAAAGAGGGGGAATGAAAGAGGGGGAATGAAAGAGCCAAGCGTCACCACGCGTCAAGCGTAAAAAATCGCTCCAAAAGCGATTCGTGACGGACGCGTGAGGCACACGCGAGAAACGCATGCGCCAGTGTGTTCGGGTTCTCTTTATTACATACATTTTGATTTTTTGCGCACGCGCGACGCTTGACGCACGCGCGAGATACGCGTCCAGTGTGTTCGCGGCTTTATGCATTTGTCAGGATAAACAGATTTTTTTTTTACATGGTGTTTCATAATGCCAATAGAAAACAAATGTCCTTGTGTTTTCAGTGTAACCGTTTCTGTGCTGTTTTGTGTCAATCATTACCATGGACAAAAAAAAAGAAGAGTTATCACATTTTGAGACAGGCTCATATATATATATTGTATGTTGTTATACAGAGCCATGGTTATGAGGTTAGTGCTAGAATAAGATGTCATTTGTGAATTAAAATAGATAAATATAATATATATATATATGTATCTCATGTCAAGCCTTCTATAGGCCTACTGGATACTTTATTATGCGAAACTAAGTACCATATTCTCACGGGTTAACGCCCATGTGTGGGTTAACGCCCACCCCCACTTAGCCAATATTTTGTAAACACTAACCCCTTAAACGCCCATGTGTGGATAAATGCCCACCCTCCACTTCAGGGATTTGCCACTTTAAACGCCCAGGGCCTAAACCCCGGAGATTACACTCGTCAATAAGATTCCTTCACCGTTTTACTGCAATGTTCATCATCATATCCAATACCTGCACTGTTGGTGCTTATCCTCATCATTCCATTAATCGTGAGGGTTGTTGGGGTAGCACCGATCGCTTTGCAACCAGTTTTCTCCAGTTTACCATTCCATCACTGCCCTCTGAGACTTCCCAAACTCCAGGTTTGTTCCTTCCCTGATATTGTCTTCCCACCTCTTCCTTTGGACACCTTGTTATCTCGCTCCTACCACGGTGCTTTGCAAAATGGATTTTTACCAAACCTGATGAATGTGAGATATGGCCATACCGCTACAGTTTGTATGACCTTATTACTAAGGTAAAACAGGAAAACATTTTAGCCTTTTTGAGGGCAGCTGGACTGTACCACCTCATATAGTTTACTAAATAGATTCTATCAATTATTAATAAAACCTTTCTTTTTCTATGGGAATTTGTTTCCCTTGACCACAAATATATGATTGTGAGATTTCTAATTTAATGAGTGTCTATTGGCACATAATTGATTGTCTGCTTTTACATGTAAATGCGATGGTTTGAACAAAAAACAAACATTTCTCACCGTGAATATGGCCTATGCTGCCAACACAGTGTAAAGCAACCACCAATCAATCAATCAAACAGTTTGTATCTCTTTACAAATTGTCAGATCTTTGTGTGGTCCAATTGCCAAGTGGATCTTAGTGCAGACTTCTTGTTGTTAACATGTTCTTCATATGAGATGTTTAGTATATTGCGGCGGCACCTCATTTCCCTGGGCATGGGATCGCGGGTTCGAACCCTTGTCGAGTCAAACCAATGACTTAAAAATTAATACTTGTCGCTCCATAGCCACGCGCTCGGCATTATTAGGATAGGGCAAGGACTGGTTGGCTCAGTGTCAGGATAATGTGATTGAGTGGGATATCAGGTTAATGGTGCTTGCGGCCTGGTTTCCCAGGGGGGCAGCACTATAAAGTCGCCATGAGTGCGCACTGTCGCAAGTCGGTACCCGTCCTGATATGACCTTGATGTTGTTAGGACGTAAAGCAACAACAAAGAATCATTTCCCTGGTATTGTATTGTTGGTTGGAGCTTTGCTGTGAGGGACCATTGTTCAGAAGCAAATGACGATGCCGATAGAAGTGACAAGGGAGTACATCAGTAATATCTTAGAGCTGAGAGAAATACTCTTATCAAATCAAACTGGTTTCAGCCTTGTCAATGGTTGTGTTGCTCACCACCTACCCACCACCTACCTACCTACCTGCCACCATCTCAGCTTTAGAATTGTTGAGTCAATAAATTGAACTTGTTGGTTGGGTGGTTGGTTGCTGGAATTTTACGTCCTGTCAACATTTAAGGTCATATCAGGACAGGTACCGACTTGTGACAGTTCACACTCATGGTAACTTTATAGTGCTGCCCCAGTGGGAAATCAGGCTGCCAGCACTATGACCCGATATCCCACTCAGTCACATTATCTTGACACTGAGCCAACCAGTCCTTGTCTTATCCTATTAATGCTGAGCATCAGGTTAGGAAGTGACAAGTATCAATTTTATAAGTTATTGGTTTGACTCGACTGGGAACCGAACTCCGGATCTCTCCTACACGCGAGGCCCACGCTGTACCGATTCGGCCACCGCACCCGGTAAATTGAACTTGTAATTTACTATTATTTCTCATCTTAAGGATGACATATGAGGCCGACATGGGATTAATTTACCCATCATGTTTTCCTCGATCATGAACTTAAAATGTGCATGCATCAGACACAGGCTTACAGAAAGGCTTGTTTTATTTAACGATGCCTGTAGACCACATTGATTATTATCATCACCTATAGAGGGTATTCCCGTGACGTCATCAAACGGAAGTGCGGCCATTGTGGCGATATCAACTAGTAAACAACCTGACAATGCATTGAGTTATCCGATATGCGCAGTTCAAAACGTCTATTTCATTCAAAATTAATAGAAATGCAGAACCCTAACCTTATAAATTTAATATAATCTGTCGCTGAATGTGTTTTCTATAAGTATTACAATCAATTTGTATCTAGGTGGTGTGGTTTTAGAGATATTTCACTTTTTCTGTATGAAGATTGCTCATGGCCATTGACAAGCATTGAGTTTGCTGGTATGCCCAGTGCAAAACCTTTATTTTATTCAAAATTAATAGAAATGCAGAACCCTAACCTTATAAATTCAATATAATCTGTTCGTTGAATGTGTTTTCTATATGTGTTCCAATCAGTTTGTTTCTAGGTGGTGTCGTTTTAGAGATATTTCCCTTTTTCTGTAGGAAGATTGCTCACTGCCATGGACAATGCATTGAGTTAGTTGGGTTTGTTATTGTGGTTGTATCGCCACAATGGCCGCACTTCCATTTAGCGTGACATCAGTGCATACCATCTATTGGACATCAAACATATGGTCATTCTGACATATTTTTTGGATGAAAGCCGCTGTCACCACATAGGCTACTCTTTCGGATAAGCAGCAAGGGGTCTTTTATATGCACTTTCCCACAAACAGGGCAGCACATACCACAGCCTTTGATGAACCAGATGTTGACCACTGGTTGGAACGGAAAACAGGTGGACACTCTACCGCCTTAGCTAGGTCCAGCTCCCTCAAGCACAGGCTTCAATGACAAAGATTGTAGGCGAACACGCGTGTGATAATTTGCAGTTCCAACACTTTAACGACAACTTGAGGGAAAGAACAAATAAAAAACACATTCAGAACCGGTTGTATTGTCATAAATCCCTTTAGTTGTTCAACGGAGGTACTTCATGCATGCTAAGTAGAAAAGTTACCTTGAGCTCAACGTGCGAAGTCAGGTTGAATTTGTGTGGTAAAACGTGATTTTTAACTCCATCATGCAATAGTTCATTAGTGAGCATTGCGGCCATGGCACACAGGACGAGGAGGCACGGGTGGGATAACATGTCTTTATTCCGGGCAGCCCCCGGGGGCATTACATGAATGGCTTTCTGGTTTGTGGCCGTCCGCGAGCTGCAAAGAATCAGTGTCATGTGGTGATCAGAGTGGGGGATGAGAATGGCATGAATGCGGTGCGACAGATGAGCAAGGCATGGAGATGTCAACCAGCGGGTAGCAGTGGTTGAGTAAGGTAGAATATAATATAATAAGAATGATTGGTTAATTAATTAATAACTGTTAATTAGATAAATGGTCATGACCATTGTTTAATTATGGTAATATAATTAATTGATGATTATTGGTATTGTTTATATTTCTTCACGTAGTGGTCAGTCCGGGTGTGAGGCGGAGTGTCTAGCGGAGGGCGTGAGCAGCCATGTGCCCCCCCCCCCCCACACACACACCCCACCACCTGGTAGTGGGGGGGCGAGGGGGTGGGCGTCGCGCCTCGCCGCCCTGCGTGCCCCGCAATGACCCCGAATGAGCACATGCTCATTCCCCACCATTCCCTGCCAGATTCAAGCCATTCAAATAGCGGAGCCGTGTTCCTGGGGACTTAGATAGTGGTGCACTTATTAAACATGTGTTGCCTCACATAAGGGAATAGTGATGTCATTGAGTGGAACCTGTTACTGCAGAAGGCTTTGGTGTCAGAGTTTGGGTTTGCTACATCAGGAAGGCTAGGTAGGCATAATGGTTAGGTCCCTTGCCCTGGAATGCAGGAATGTGGGTTCGAATCTCACTCTAGGCATGATGTATTCATTTGTTATAGCACCTCCCGACGCATGGAATACCAATAGTATCATAACAACCCAAAAGATTATTATTGTTATTATTATTATTGTCATCATCATTATCATCATCGCCATCATCATCGCCATCATCAGCAGCATCAGCATCATCATCATTATTATTATTATGCCATCGTTTCTATGTCCACCTTCCTGTACCTCCCGGTGCGCCCAATTTTCAACTTCGGACAACATTCCACTGGCTCCTTTCCCTAGACTAATAATTGAACAACGCTAACACGGATAAATGGTATATATTTGGATTTTTTAATGAACAGAAAATGACAATCATACATGCTTGAGTATAATGACAGAAGGCCCCGAGATGCTTTACCCTAGAGTTCTAGTGTCTTATTGTGGGGTGGGCAGGATGGCAGAATAGAGAGGTCCGTCTCCGTCCGCCGCCAAATCAAAATGGCAGAGTTCCAGTTTTTGCGGGCCTTATATAGCAGCTGGCCAGAGCCCGAAACGTCACGACTACGTCCAGTTTTCGTAACTCTGTAGCAGATTTCAGCTGCTGACATTATATCTAATTTACATATGCAAATTCGCTAGTTCTCGCCCGTGGTTACTCGGCGTAGTTACAAAAGACCCACTAGGCGGGGTAAAGGTCAATATATAGGTAGTGTTATGGTGGAGCCATTGGCCTGTGAATAGGTATCCGACTCCACCTTGTTCGATTACCCATGTTGCAAGCAACATCGACAATGCCGAGCACCAAGCAAGGTAGCAAAAAGTATCAACATTTAATTAATTTATTTCGAACCCACCACCTGCTGTGAAGAAGGCAAGTGCCAATTCATGTTCGTATTTATATTGAATTCACGCCTGCCCTGTTCAACCTGGCAGGAATAGAGATTTTGTATGCACACACCCTCCGCAAGTTGATAGCACACATTAGTATTCAAATGAAACATGATGGATCTGTCGGCAGGATATACCCAGATCCTAATCGAGCAAATTCACTCAAAAACCACTATGTCTACATTCATGTACAATACAAGCATTATACGTACACTACAGCTCTTCCTACTCAATCTTCGGAACTAATGAAGGAACATGTTTGTCCAAGAGATGAGATGATGGTCATGAACTGATCTTGAAGCATGCATCTCAAAAAGTAAAGTAAAGCTTGTTTTATTTAACGACGCCTCTAGAGCACACTGATTTTCATCATCGGCTATTGGATGTCAAACTTATGATCATTCTGATATATTTCTTTGGAGGAAACTCGCTGCAGCTACATCGGCTAGTCTTTTCGATAATCAGCAAGGGGACTTTTATATGCACTTTTCCAGAGACAAGACAGCACATACCACAGCCTTTGATGAACCAGTTGTGGATCACTGGTTGGAACGGAAAATAGCCCAAACTGCAAATGGGTCCACTGAGCAGGATCGATAGGTTGACCGGCACCTTCACAGACGGTCATGCTACCGCCTGAACTACATCCCGCTCAAACCAAAGCATGTATCGGAGGCTATTTATTAAATGCCACGCTTTTGTGGCGATGGCTGGTCACTTGACCACGGGTAGTTTGGCTATGGTTAAGTATAAATAGGTCAGCAGTTCCCTATACTAACTCTTCCCCCGCAGTAACTGGGAGAGTGTGATAGGAGAGCGGGGCAGCATTCAGGTATTACCTGGCCTCGCTAAAATACTCACAGACTCAGGAGGGAGAGCACTGCAGCATTCAGGCATACCTGGCATCGCTATGATATTCACAGACTCAGGGAGGAGAGCAGTGAGCATTCAGGCATACCTGGCCTCGTTACAATACTCACAGACTCAGGGAGGAGAGCAGTGCAGCATTCAGGCATACCTGGCATCGCTATGATATTCACAGACTCAGGGAGGAGAGCAGTGAGCCTTCAGGCATACCTGGCCTTGCTACAATACTCACAGAATCAGGGGGGGAGAATACTGCAGCATTCAGGCATACCTGGCCTCGCTACAATACTCACCGACTCAGGGGGGAGAGCAGTGAGCATTCAGGCATACCTGGCCTCGCTACAGTACTCACCGACTCAGGGAGGAGAGCACTGCAGTATTCAGGCATACCTGGCCTCGCTACAATACTCACAGACTCAGGGAGGAGAGCAGTGCAGCATTCAGGCATACCTGGCCTTGCTACAATACTCACAGACTCAGGGAGGAGAGCAGTGAGCATTCAGGCATACCTGGCCTTGCTACAATACTCACAGACTCAGGGAGGAGAGCATTGCAGCATTCAGGCATACCTGGCCTCGCTATAATACTCACAGACTCAGGGAGGAGAGCACTGCAGCATTCACACATACCTGGCCTTGCTATAATACTCACAGAGGAGAGCAGGAGTCCACAAGATTTCATGTGAAGTACTCCTTATTATAATACTAATCATCACTAAGTCATCGGCTGGTCACCTCTTCTCATTAGGTCATCTACGGGTATTACCTGACCTCCCCACGTGGCGACACCTAATCGACCCACGCCCATTACTCTCACTAACTGTCCCACAAAACATGCCGCGCAACTGCTACCCAACAGGCTGGAGAGAACCGAGGCCTACGCATAAAACAGCTACCATTAACACCGTTTATTCGTGACATAATCACATTTGCTGGCTTTGTTAGAAATCATGGGGACAGTTCCCTAATGGTTGCTGAATTATTTGAATGGGAAAGTCCCCATAGATATGTCTAGATATAGGTATTAAATTCTGATTAGTTGACACGTGTATATAGTCTATGTGATGGTTATATGATGATATGGTGACGGTTATGATGGATGATGATGATGATAGTCGTGATTATGGTATGATTATGGTGGTGAATTTGGTGGTGAGGATTATAATGGTGGTGATTTTTGCATGAACTACAGTGACTGGTGCTTTACATTATACAGCAGGAACCACTCCCTTAATCTTACAGGATCAGTGCTGTAACTAATACAGCACTGATCAAACTTAAATTATCTAGACTGTCAATTGTCATATTCAGATGAATAAATACTGTACCCCCAAAGAAATGATGAGTATTGTGAGGATGATTATGATGATAGTTGTGCTGATGGTGATGACGATGATTAGTATTATAATAATGAGTATGATGAGAATGAGCACCACAATTATAATGAGTATAATAACAATTTAATTTTGTTACGTTAATATATATTACTGATTCCTATTAGCAAACTGGTAGGTCAACCAAACACTAATGGCTACTGGTAATACGACCAGTCCAGGGGAGGGGGGTATTCTCATTTGCAGATAAACAAGCATGAGATGCGTTGTTATGGCGACAGCACTTAGGTGATGAGAAATCTGGCATTCCTGATAGTTATCCACCATTCATTGCAGACATGGTAGGCATGGTTCTCGGGAGGGAGGGAGGGATGTCAATGAACGCCTACAACAGAAATGTAGGTTTTTAATGAATCTCACCGCAGTGATCAACTATGAGGAAACCAGGTAGTGTTTCTCCCAATATAAACCAGGTGAATTCAGCTGGCTGAACTCATTACTAGGTCTGTTATTTATGATCTAGTGTTAGCAGGTTGGAGAGCTTACCTTAGCCCGATCGAGGTAAGCTCTCCAACCTGGTTAGTGTAATCCTTGAGCATTGCCATAGCCAGGTTATATAGCTTGGAACTATTATACCCTACCGGGAGCTGTAATATATCCGGGAATGCTAGATTTTTAGAGTTAGGTAATTGAAAGCATGGACAATAATTAAGCGGCTGTCACATCTCGCCGGATTGAGCAATGGACAGAATTGTCTAGTCCAGTGGTGATCGGCCGTGATAAGTATCAAAGTGTATTAAAATGTGTCAAAATGTTGCAATATCGGGTCAAAGGACGCTGGACGAACAGACATGAAACGGACATGAAACGGACATGAACGGATAGTCAACGGACGAAACAAATTCAATAACCATAGACGTCAATCCGGCAGCATCCGTTCCAAGTTTGTCCATGTTCAAAACTTGTAGGGACTCAAACCAGACATCAACAGACTTTGTTTGGTTTCTTTCCGTTTCCCCCAATCCGGTGATGTGAGACAGGGCCTTTTGTAATTTCCAGGTAGCTTTAATTCCAGTGCCTCAGATAGGAGTAGGTATTTAGCAGGGTTGGTGACTGCAATAACAATACCAACATTTTACATATTTAATATTATGTCTATAATGATTACAGCTTACCTTATATTTATCGGATTTTAAATTGCAGACATCAGTGTAAGTTTTGTCTGTATACTTGTATACATGTAGGATGATCGTAACCTTCCTCACACTGGTACCCTTATTGCTGATAACCGTAACTCTCCTCACTGCACTAACTCATCACTGCTGACCACACCGTGCATCACATAGCTAAGGATGATCGTAACCTTCCTCACACTGGTACCCTTATTGCTGATAACCGTAACTCTCCTCACTGCACTAACTCATCCCTGCTGACCACACCGTGCATCACATAGCTAAGGATGATCGTAACCTTCCTCACACTGGTACCCTTATTGCTGATAACCGTAACTCTCCTCACTGCACTAACTCATCCCTGCTGACCACACCGTGCATCACATAGCTAAGGATGATCGTAACCTTCCTCACACTGGTACCCTTATTGCTGATAACCGTAACTCTCCTCACTGCACTAACTCATCCCTGCTGACCACACCGTGCATCACATAGCTAAGGATGATCGTAACCTTCCTCACACTGGTACCCTTATTGCTGATAACCATAACTCTCCTCACTACACTAACTCATCACTGCTGACCACACCGTGCATCACATAGCTAACCTTCTCCTTGATCAGCGTAAGCTACGATAATAATCCTGTTCTATCTGTTATATTTGACCTATGGTTCTCACCTGTGTCTGACCTACGGTTCTCACCTGTGTCTGACCTATGGTTCTCACATGTGCCTGACCTATGGTTCTCACCTGTGTCTGACCGATGGTTCTCACCTGTGTATGACCTATGTTTCTCACCCGTGTGACATATGGTTCTCACTTGTGCCTGACCTATGGTTCTCACCTGAGTCTGACCTATGGTTCTCACCTGTGTCTGACGTATGTTTCTCACCTGTGTCTGACCTGTGGTTCTCACCTGTGTTTGACCTATGTTTCTCACATGTATCTTACCTATAGTTCTGACTAGTATCTCACTTGTGTCTGACATGTTGTTCTCACCTGTATCTTACCTATGACTTCCCATTGCTTAACCAGTATCACCTGTGTCTGATCTGCAATTCTCACCTGTATCTTACCTGTGACCTCCCATTGCTTCACCAGAATCACCTGTGGCTGACCTATTATTCCTCCCTGTATGTACCATCT
Organism: Branchipolynoe longqiensis; assembly: GCA_030323885.1. Classification (NCBI taxonomy): domain Eukaryota; kingdom Metazoa; phylum Annelida; class Polychaeta; order Phyllodocida; family Polynoidae; genus Branchipolynoe; species Branchipolynoe longqiensis. The sequence goes on from CM059187.1 coordinate 95,992,574, forward strand.
GTCTTACCTATGTCGCACCTGTGTTTCTCACCTGTATATTACCTATGGTTCACCGGTGTTTCACCTGTCTCATCTGTCACTCTGATGGGGACTTCATGTGTCTGATGGGGACTTTTATTCGAAGCAGAAGATATTATAGATAATTCAGTAAAGTTTATAATCTCATTATCCCATTGGACTATTTCTATCATAATTTTATCTGGCATGTAAGTAGTTATGCAAATATTATTCAGCAAAGTGTCAGTTAGTCGTTGGTACTACGGTCCAGTGGGAGGGTGTATACTATGTGTTTGTGCAGCACTGTGCTGCTTTGAAGTCGGGCCTGCCTAGATGGCAGTGCGCACACAGCTGCGCAGCGCGCCGGGCCCCAAGTGCGGATACATGATACAGTATCTGCCTCCAGTTGGCAGGAAAATTTGCTGCCTCCCGGCAAGACACACTCCTTCAAAGACTGTGTGCAAGTAAGATGGTTAGCAGTATGGATATCGATTTGTGTCAAGTTTGTGGAGATGAGCATGAAGCGCCATTGGCACTAAATCCAAGGCGATCAAGGCGAAGGTTTCGCAGAAGGCGGTGAAGAATGAACCGCTGGATGAGGAGGAAGCACAAGGCGCAGTCCGTGGTGTGGAGGAGACAGTAGACAAAATGCTGACGATGTCGACCGGTGAAGTTAAAGAGTCAAAGGTAGGGCCACATGCGCATGTGAGTGTGATAGATGTGGAAGCGGACAAGGAGGAGCTGCAGTTGTGGTGCAAACTAGTCCAGCGGGTGCTGGAATGCTGTAAAGCGAAGTTATGGTGAGACCTAAGCTCATACGAAGGGGAGGGACCTGAGTCGAGGTCATGCAAAAAGAAGAATGGTAAGAAGAAAAAGAAGAAGAGCAAGGGGAGTGTGATAAGGAGTCAGCGGCAGGCTTGGACCCAAGCATGATCCCAAGTAGTTCATTTTCATCACGGTCTTCATCTGAGACATCAGATTTGGGCAGCAGCAGGGAGTGCAACCGGGAGAGGAGGAAATGCTGTCATAAGAAGTGCAGTAAGTTCTCATTGGACAAATACACTAAGGGTCAGAAGAATGTGAACACTCTCGGTTATAATGAACTTATGTATGCTGCTTGTGTGTGGGGCTCTAAGTGGCCAAAGAAGGCGGACATGGACATGGAAGCTCTGATGGGCTATCTGGGACACATGGCATACATGTGTATGCATGCCTCCACTAATAACTATTCAGATGAGGCGTACAGGGGTTATGACATAGCCATCAGGGAGAAAGCCAAAGAGAAGGGGATACAGGCGTTCAGAATGGGTGACAATGTGCTCTCGCTTCTACATTTCAACATGGACAATTCTAAGTCATTCAAAGACAGTAGAAAGCCATGTAGCACTTTCACTAAGGTGAAAGGCGAGAGTCAAGCGAGTGTGGCGCCGAAAGTAAAAGGCTTGTGCTTTGCCCACAACTACAACAAAGAAGGCTGCATGAGGGAGAAGTGCGGCTGGGATCATCATTGCTTAACATGTCATAGTAAGAGTCATGTGGCAGAGGCTTGCCCCAACAAAAAGTACTGACAATCAAAAGAAGGATGTTGATCTGTATGGTGAAGGCAGGGAGGAGACAAGTACTGGGAAAAACATGGCGCCGGCCGTGGGGGATGGCATCGGTAATCCCCTTGAAGTGGTCACTGTCGGGCAGCCTGATCATTATACAAACATGGAAGACGGAGGAGAGGTAGCGGCTAATTCCGATGTGGGGATTAGCGTGCCACACATCAAACACAAACAAGGGGCTTTGTGTGCAGACTCCGACGGTTCAAGGAACGCGGTGGCGGGGCTGCCAGTTAACACAAGTTTGGTGACAACTAACTCGGGCAGGGATCTCATGTCTGAGACTGCTATTACAGACATCATCAATAAGCATGCCAAAAATAACAATGTTAAGGTGGGGAGGGGTGGCTGCACCTGCGGGGGTGTCGGTGTCTCGCACTGGGGTATGGTAAACCATGATGAAGATTGGTTCAGGGTAATTGGCCCTGAACCAGCACATGGCAAGGGTGAGAGCTTCATTTGCACGCTTTGGGTGGCGGACCAGGAGAGTCGCCACAGCTGGACTGAACATTATATTGACATTTACACTGATTGTACCATGGGTTGTTGTGATTGTGTGTATATAGCATTGACGGGGGTGCTTGCCCAAATAAAACCATGTCGTGTGTTTTCAGAATGCCTGTGTGTAGGGAATGTCGATCCCAACTGGGAATATGTTTTAAGAGGTTCATGTTTTGGTTTCAGGGTAATCGATGATGCGTGTGATAGCAGCTATAATAACGCCAATTACAGTTCTATAACTAAGCGTGTAACTGGTGTAGCAATCTGTGGTAGGCTCCAAACCGACATTTATTAACAATTACTGACTGTCGTAGATAAACCATGTGTTCATGGCGTGGGTGCGGTGCCCAAAGGCCATGATGATTTCAGGGCAATCATGGACTGCTTGAGTCCAGATGGCATATGTGTTATTGACTATACTCAGGGCTGTCCCACAAACTTCTCTTACAACTCAGTGGAGTCAGTCACATAAATATTTCAAAGAGGAGAATATTTGGCTACGGTAGACATAAGCAACGCTTATAGGGTGGTACTCATTCATCCTACATCTTGGGAGAGGCAAGGTCTTGCGTGCGATTTCGGGGACGGAATAGTCTACCTCATGGGTCTGAGTAGCAGCCCATATGTTTTCTCAAAGGGTAGCGACATGATTGTGCGATGCATGGTCCGGGAAGGTTATCCAGACTGCATCAACTACCTGGATGACTTCTGCGTGGTGGCCAGAATGGAACGAGAGTGTAGGATGCCTGGTGGGTCTTGGTAAAGATATGTCCGGGGCAGGTGACACGTTTTCTAGGCATCGATGTCGATACATGGCTGATGGAGCTCAGGTTGCCTACAAACAAGCTGGAGAAGCTCCAGTCACTCCTGAAATGGTTCCTACGTAAGAGGAAAGCATCGACAAAGGAGCTGGAAAGCCTGGTGGGAGTGCTTGCACACTGCTGCAAGGTTAGCCATGGAGGTAGAACCTTCTCATGGAGAGTCTATGACTTGGTAGCCTCCATGAAGAAAGCGTACACAGGGTGTGCCTAAATGATGAGTTCAGGCTAGATCTGAAGTGATGGATCGAGTTTGCTGGAGAGTTCAACGGGAAGGCTACGATAATCAAATCCAGTGTACCGTCTATCTTGGTATACAGTGACTCGTCATCGACAGGGTTTGGGGCGACACATGGGGAGGATTAGGTGGCAGGCTCATTCAACATAAAGAAGTCGAGATGCCTAGAGATCTGTGTTTGTGCAGCACTGTGCTGCTTTGAAGTCAGGCCTGCCTAGCTGGCAGCCCGCACCCAGCTGCGGCAGCGCGCCGGACCCCAAGTTCAGATGCACAATACAGTATCTGCCTCCAGTCGGCAGGAAAATTTGCTTCATGAATAAATGGAGGGGCCTTTTGGAGGTACCAGCCAGAGGAATTACTCTTGTTTTGTCTTGTTAATTGTGGAATGGAGCGTACAATAATATTACTAGCCCCTCCATCTGCCTATCGTGGGCGGGGAGGTGGCGCCACCTGCAGATCTGAGTTTGTAGTAGAACATGACTTCATATGGATTCCTCCAACGGATGACTGAGGAAGGAAGAGAGGCTGAGGAATAGATCGAATCCTTGCGTCTTATTATACTAGTATAATGACTTATACAGCATATATACACATGTGCACTGCATGAGCAAATATGAATATGATGCAACAAAATGCAAAGCAACCGTAGTTGAGTTGGGGGATTGAAACAGGGAGCCTAGATAATCTAATTCTTTGGACACTCGTCCAGGAATAGCAGCAATGTGTGTTCGGGGACCTGAATACGCATGATGTTACAGTTTGTGGAAGCACATTGAACGGCATTTGACACACAGTGCTGGCTAGTTGCCATCGCCATATAAATGATGTATGATCATTGCAAATAAGCACCTAGCCCACAATCACTCACTGTTAACGTCAGCCTTCAACAAGTCACAGTGAGTTAGAATTACTTACAAAGTCTGCTCACAACGCCTGCTGTCAGTCGGACTGTCACCCCGAATCATCCATTACTATAGCCGCCATTACTGTCGTGGCAGCTTATTCGCAAACACTCCCGCCAATTTGTTCACTAACGCTGACTTCCGTATTCACCAATGTTACTGCCATCTTTACCAAGACTGCCGCCTTCTTAAATGAAGCAGATACCTTCTTTACCAAGACTGTCACCTTATTAAGTAGTTTTTTTTTAGTTTTTTTTTTTTTATTGAGGCTGTATTTATACTGTCCATAGCATATAAGCCTGGGTATTCAGGCTTGTTTTCAATGCTGGCCAGCTGTAGTGTTGGTGTTGTCTTATCACACAGTAGCTGCTGATAAGGTATTTGATTGCCTGTATTTCAGTAGCAGATAGATAGTTGGTTGGTCTGGTTAGTACTATAGTAGTCTATGTTAATTTTTTTGGATTTTCTTGGCATATATGTGCTTTATTTTTTCTACTCTTATTTCTAGACTAGCCTACTCCTATTTACATATCATAGGCTTGTACGCAGCTGTGAGGTGTGTTATCTGGGTGCTTTTGGTATGGTTACCTTCCATTGGGCGTCTCGCTGGTGGGCCGTGACATGTATCACCTGCCCCTTTGCGGTGCAGCTTAGTTGGGGGTTCCTAGCCTTATTTTGCACAGATATTTTTTGTATGTTTTTAGGTCAGGAATTTGTCGTTCCTTTACTGTTTGGGCATTCCACACCTTGGCAGCCATTTCTAGCGTGCTTCTCTCGTGAGCTTTTATTTGGCTTCTGGTCTGCTTTAGTAGTGGCGCATTATTTGCTCTAGTTGCCCTTTGTGGTTTTGTTAGGAGTTTATTGTCTTGACTATAGCTGTATGCTAATGTTTTCAGATGAATTATTCTCCTATTTTCTAGCAATTTTACTTTGGTTCTTTTGTGTATGTCATAGGTGGGGTGCAGCTTGTCTACTCTGAGGCAGATTTTCAGGGCTCTGTTCTGTAGTGTTTGCAGTTTTTTTAGAAGTTCTTTCTTTGCACCCATGTAGTTTACATCTCCATAGTCAAAATAGGGTAGCACCATGCCCTTGAAGATTTTTATTGACATTTCTTGTGTCATGTAGTCTCTTAGCTTTGCAAATAGCCACAGTTTGTGGTTTACCTTTTGGACAATTTTGTTTATACATAGGTTGTAGTTTAGTTGGCTGTCCAACTCAAGGCCTAGGTATTTGTAATGGTCTACATTTTCTAGTGTTTGGCTTCCTAGCTTACAGTGTAGTTTTCTTTCTGGCATTTGTTTATGCGAGAAGAGAACTGTTTTTGACTTGCTTGTGTTGATGGTTATTTTGTTGGACTCACACCACTCATCCAGTTTTAGTAGGAGCTTGTTTAGTTTAGTTATTACCTCCTCTTCTGTGGTGCCGTTTGCATATATGACTGTGTCATCTGCATATAGTTGGAGGCATTCGGTTTGTAACCATTTTTCAAGATCGTTTATGTAGATTATAAAGAGCAGTGGCCCTAGCACTGACCCTTGGGGTACACCACATGTGACAGGTTGGTTGTCTGATAGTGTATTGTTTATTTTTGTTCTCTGTTCCCTGTCTTTCAGGTAGCATTTTATCCAGTCCATAGTGTTGGATGTTATGCCCATGGATTCTAGTTTTTCCAATAGTATGTTATGGTCTACTGTATCGAATGCTTTGCTGAAGTCAATGAAGGCTGCTCCAACTAATTGTTTTTGGTTCATTGACGCCAATATGTCATTTGTTAGGTTAGCTATTGTTTTAGATGTGGAGTGCAGTTTCCTGAAACCTCCTTGTCTTTCGTTTAGTATATTGTTTTTTTCCAGGTGTTCATTTATGTGTCTATGTAGCACTTTTTCAATGAGCTTGCCTGGGGTTTGAAGAATCGATATTGGCCTGTAGTTTCCCATGTTTTGTTTGTCTCCACTTTTGTGGATAGGGGTAATGGTTGCCATTTTCCAGGCTGAGATAAAATGCCCCTGTTCAAAGGAGATGTTGAATAGGTCGACTATAGTGGCTGGGATGGCTTGGAGTGCCTCTTTCAGCATTTTGGTTGGTATTTCGTCTATTCCACTTGGTTTATTTGTGTCTATGTCATTTATTAGTTTTTTTACTTCTATTATATCTGTTTTGCAGGTGGGGATTTCATTCTGCACAGTTCCTGATCTATTTTCCCACCTTTTTTTAAATTTTCCTGACAGAG